>SPJY01012851.1:1535822-1598729 GCA_005191435.1 Raddia distichophylla
CCCCGACTGATCCCCCTCTTTTGCGCGACTTCTCGTCCCACCTACCCCTCCATAAGGGTTTTCTCTCACCCCCTCCCTCATGCAGCAAGCCGCCGGTCATGCGGGCGCAGTGGTGCCCTCCTGATGGTATAGTGGTGTCTCTTCTTCCTTCCAACGATGCAACGACATAAAGATCCATGGCACAACGGTGCGGTCGACAGTGCGAATACCTCTTCTAGTTTTGCTCATCCTAATGACATGGCAGCATGGTAAGGACAGTGCAACAATGCAGTGGTGCAGTCAAGATGGCAGGTTGAGGTGCGGAGAGGATGACGCGCAGAGTGGTGGGGCACCGTGGCGCGATGGAGACAACATTGCACGCAGCGACGTAGGCATGGCACAACAGCACAACGATGATGACTTTGGCTCCTCTCTCAAACCTAGTTTAATATCTTTTCCTCCTCTCTTAGGATCGACATGGGTTAGGGCATCGATGGTGTAGGTTAGGGCAGACAAACAAAATGTCTGATGGAAATGGGTTGGATCGAGTCGAGATGTGACCTAGGCGTAACTAGACCTCGAATTGAAGGTGTGTGTGTTTTGAAAAAGAATAATAAAAGAGGAGTGTGCTTCAAGAAAAAGGGAAACATTATAAATGTTTGAAAATATATAAAATAAACAGTTTTTTTAAAAAGAATGAAAAAGGCAAACAATTATAAGTGTGAAAATATTTAGAAGATGCATATTTTTTTTAAAAAAGAAGGCAATAAACAACTCTGACAAAAAAAATGTTCTTTTAGACAATGAAATAAAAATCCTAGCCTCTAAACACAAGATGCATACAACCATCAGAAACACGCTCCAACATATGAAATGTTGTCCATACAAAACACGCCATCGATCCAAATGGGGGGGAAAATGAAAGTTGTTCTAAAAGTGTTCTACCTAGAAGCTTGAAATACCGTGATAACAAAGCTGGCACGTTTTATTTTCAAAAGAGAATCGATATTCCTGTCTTGAAAAGATAGAAGGGAAGAATAAAAGACAGGGAAGCTTTTTCTAAAGTGGAAAAAAAAAGGATCAGAATGAGCTGCTTTGCACAAGTAGCAGTAATGTATGTAGGACAGACGAAAGAAGATCAAGGTTACGCTGATTTGTAAACGGAGGCACCGCCAACGTTAACAACATGAGGGCTAATTCTAACAAGTGTTTCTCTCTCTCTCTCTCTAGAGAGAGGGGGGGAGATAATACAGCTGAACACGCTGTCGCTTCATCTTTTTTTTTCTTTTTCATCCACTTCCTTTACACCTTTCGTAGTGGTTTTTGGCTATTTCGCAAAGAGATGAAGAAGAAATCAAAAGGAACGATTCCAATCCCTTTCCAGCTTCGGCTCGGGTGACGCTGCTGCTAGTGTTTTAGCTAGCTACCACTACTGGCAGCAAGCAGCAATGGCGAACGCTAGCTCTTTGTACTTACAACTGGACGATGCAGAGAAGCGATAGCTTCTAGCTAGGCCACACAGAAAGCTGGCTTTGCCTATATAGCGGCCACGAACTCATATGCTTGAAGCCACGGAGAACTGGTACAAGTTCACTGTGGTCTGCTTTGTTTCAGCTTAAATTAAATCAATCAAATTAAATTAAAATTTGTTATTTTGTATTAACCAAATGATGTAATACTCTCAATTTGTTATTTTGTATAAGCCCAATGATGTAATACTCCCTTGGTTCTTTTTTATTTGTCGTTGTTGAATTTGAGTTATGCTCTTTTACCATTCGTCTTATTCAAAAAATTTAGTACAAATATGTAAAAGTATAAGTCATGTTTAAAGCAACTTTAATGATAAAACAAAGCATAACAAAAATAACTTAAATATTTTTTTGAATAATACGAATGGTTAAAGTACATGTTTAAAAGTCAACAGCGACGAATAAAAAAGAACGAATGAGTACTTTGTAATCATTTTTATGGACTTTAAATAGTTTTTCTTAGAGTTCATAAAATAGTTTCATTATAATTTGGCGGCGACTTGGGGACGGACGTCCGTCCCCAGCGCTCTCGATCGGACGCTTCAGCGCGGCCCACCCGGCCCAGGAGCAAACCCCGCAGCGCAGCCCACCAAAACCAATGCGTGTCGTCCGTCGAAACAACTAGATGTGCGTGTTGTTCCAATCTTGTGTGCGTTGTTTCAGCCTTGTTTTCGCACGCTGACACAAGCGCTGACATCAGAAAGATTCCGTTTTTCTTTTTTCTTCAAACGGTCGTAGATTTCGATTGGGTGCTCCAATCCACAAACCGTTTTCACCAACGTGTTCCTCGTATTTTTACGTTAACGGCCACGTGGACGCCACGTCACCGTTTAACGGAATTTTTAACGGATCCTAACGGCCCAGGGCTAACGGTGCAAGCGGAGACAAGTTCCAGGAGCTGAGAAAGCAATTTCAAAGTTTTGGGGATTTCGTGCAACTTGTTACAAGTTCCAGGAGCTACAGTGCAATTTTCTCAAAAAATAACTTAAATAATTTTTGAATAATACGAATGGTTAAAGTACATGTTTAAAAGTCAACAGCGACGAATAAAAAAGAACGAATGAGTACTTTGTAATCATTTTTATGGACTTTAAATAGTTTTTCTTAGAGTTCATAAAATAGTTTCATTGTAATTTTGTACACTCTTTCAAGAGGTTGCAATTTTTTCAAATTAAAGTTTACAACAACTTTCGAATAGACCTGTTCAAAGGCCGGACCGGGCCAGGCTTTGGGCCGGACTTGGAAAAGCCCAGTCTCGCAGGACCAGGCCCAAGCCCGGCCCGGCCACGACTTATTTTGCGTTTTTGCGGGGCTCGGCCCGGCGGCCAGGCTTCGGATTGAGGGCCGAGTCTAGCCCGACGTGCTGGTCGGGTTAGGTCAGGCCGGGTTTTTTCAGGCCAGGTTGGGCCGTGCTTACCGGGCCGGGCTACCCATGATCAAATCTACTTTTAAATCAAGGTCAGTGCTCACCCGTAGCCGGCAGCCCGGCATAGACTGAGACATGGTCCCCGGGGGGTTCTGGGCTTTTTAATTCTTTGGTCGGCCTTCTGTGTTATTGTCTGGCTGGGCATGGGCCGTAAACATGGTGGTCCGAAGGCAAGTCATTCGGATCCGTTCTGATTTCTGAAGCATGATACAAAATACACATACAAACCACAAATACATATTGTTTCGGATTAAAACGGTCTTCAAAGATAGATAAGTGGTTTTTGCTCACTGGTCGATCTTGGGGTCATTTTGAGATGTGGGGACTTTTCTCCTTTTTGTGTGGAGCTCAAAGACGACTTTTTTCATTTTTGTAGAGAAATGGAAGATGCGAGAGCAATCACCGCACAGCCATACGTGCTGGGGTGGCTAATATATATCATGAGGTGTGTGTACAAAATGGGGCAGCCAATAAAGACATACCAATTACAGAAGAGCCAATCAAGGGCGTAGTAAATATAGCCTAAGCGTATCACTTAACACCCGCCCGCAGTCGCATCGGGAGGTTTCCGGACGCAAAGACTGGACCAAAAATCTGAGAATAACTGTGTTGGCAGGCCTTTCGTCATGATGTCCGCGAACTGGTGTGCTGAGGGAACATGAAGAACCCAAACCTGACCGAGAGAGACCTTCTCACGAACAAAATGAATGTCGATATTGATATGCTTGGTTCGTCGATGTTGGACTGGATTGGAGGACATGTAGACGGCACTGACATTGTCACAATACACAACAGCCGCAGAGACCACAGGCTGATGTAGATCGTGAAGAAGTTACCGCAACCAACAACATTGATCAGCAATGGCATGAGCAACAGCAATGGCATGAGCAACGGCATGAGCAACATCGTGAAGAAGTCTGGCGCTTGGAAGCCCAAGATACGAGGTTGTCACCGAGGTAGATGTAGTAACCCGAAGTAGAGCGTCGAGAGTCTGGGCAACCTGCCCAGTCCGCATCGGAGTAGGCGGTGAGGGAGGTAGCCGATGAAGTGCCGATGTGAAGTCCAACATCGAGAGTTCCTTTGATGTAGCGAAGAATACGCTTCATCAACGCAAGATGTGGTTCTCGCGGATCATGCATGAAGAGACACGCCTGCTGAACGTCGTAAGCCAAATCTGGTCGAGTGAGCGTCAGGTACTGGAGAGCACCCGCGAGGCTCTGGTAGCCTGAGGGGTCAGCGACAGGTGAACCGTCGACGGCGGAAAGCTTGGTATCCACTGGTGTGGTGGTGGAGTGACACTCAACCATCCCTGCACGCTGGAGGAGATCCATAGCATACTGTCGCTGAGAGAGAAAGAGCCCACTAGGAGAGCGTTGGACAGCAATGCCAAGGAAAAAGTGAAGATCACCCAGGTCGGTCATAGCGAACTCAGAATGAAGCTGCTGAGAGAGTCGACGAAGTAGAGCACTCGACGAGGATGTCAGAATGATGTCATCAAGATAGAGGAGCAGGTATGCGAGTTCCTTGCCATCCTTGAGAACGAACAGAGATGTGTCTGAGGGTGAAGGAACAAACCCGAGACTTCGAAGATAAGTGGTGAGGCGTTGGTACCAGGCACGCGGAGCCTGTTTAAGGCCGTAGAGCGACCTTTGTAGAAGGCAGACATGGTCTGGCTTGTCGGGAGCGACGAAACCAGATGGTTGTTCGCAATAGACCGTCTCAGCGAGGAGACCATGCAAGAAAGCATTTTTCACGTCGAACTGGCGAATCAGCCAATGATGTGAAGAGGCGATGCTGAGAACGGCCCAAATTGTCGTTGGTTTGATGACGGGGCTAAAAGTCTCGTCACAGTCGACGCCATGTTGCTGAGAGTAGCCACGGACAACCCATCATGCCTTGTGACGGGCAAGAGTGCCATCGGAGTGGAATTTTTGTTTAAAAACCCACTTGCCGGACACAATGTTTGCGTTAGCCGGACGAGGAACGAGAGTCCAAGTATTGTTGTCAAGCAAGGCTTGAACTCATCGGTCATGGCCGTGCGCCAGTTGGGATCAGCCAATGCACTCCGATAATTGGATGGAATCGGAGAAGCGGAGGAGTGCACTGTAGATAAGTTCACACGATCCACCGGTTTCACGATACCGGCGCGAGCTTGGGTGACCATAGGATGTTGTCCAGGAGTTGGTCGCAGAGGCGGTCCAGAAGATGTGGGTTGTCGCGGGTACTCGACATCGCATGACAATGGAGCGGCCGCGAGGATAGCAGGACCAGGCGCCGGGACGATAGGTGTGGGGGTCTCCTGCGTGCATGCATGATTAGGGCCATGAGCAGCACCATGCACGGACGAGGATAGCGGATGTGTGGCGTCGGGGCGACCAGCAGGAGAGTCGGCAGGAGAACCTGCGGGATGAGCATGCATGCGATCGGTGCTGATTCTCGCGAGATCAGGCGAGTGATCTCCGGACACATCTGCAAGATCAGCGCGATCAGCGGTAGGAGCGAGATCGAGGGGTGCGCGATCCATAGCACACGCGTGCACGTGAGGTGCATGCGCACGCATGCGATTGGGAGGCGCGATAGAAGACGACGCAGGTGTTCGATTCATAGAAGCTGGGATCGGGAGAAAAGATGTATCCTCATCCAAGAGAGAATGGAATGACAAGGAGTCTGTGGGCGTAACACGATTGGCGAAGGGAAAAGTGTTTTCGTCGAAGGTGACGTAGCGGGTGATGATGATACGGTGGGTGGCGAGGTCAAGACACCGGTAACCCTTGTGAGAGGATGGGTAACCGATGAAGACACAGGGGGAGGATCGAGGAGCGAGTTTGTTTGGGGTAGTAGCGGAGAGGTTCGGAAAACACAGACAACCGAAGACGCGTAGATGATCAAAGGATGGGTGTTTGTTGTGGAGTTTTACGAATGGGAGTGAATTGTCAATGGAGGAGGAAGGACGCCGATTAAGATGGTAGGTAGCAGTGGCAAGAGCTTCGGCCCAGTAAGAGGGTGGCATGTGAGCATGGAAAAGAAGTGTGCGAATCGTATTATTGATGGTACGAATAATGTGTTCCGCCTTGCCATTTTGCTGTGAAGTGTAAGGACACGAAAGCCGAAGAGCAATGCCATGGTCTAGAAAGAATTTAGAGGAAACGTGGTTGACAAATTCAGTCCCATTATCTGTTTGGATAGATTTGATGGGTAATTGAAATTGGGTTGCAACGTAGGAGTGAAAATGGATGATGGTCTGATGAACCTCGGATTTTTGCTTTAGGGGAAAAGTCGAACAAAAATGAGAAAAATCATCGAGAATGACTATATAATATTTGAAACCCGAGTTACTGAGAATAGGGGATGTCCAAACATCACAATGTATTAATTCAAAAGGTACTAGGGAGATGGAGGTAGAGTGTTCGAAAGGAAGACGCACATGCTTGCCAAGTTGACAGGCATGGCAAAGAGTGTTGTTAATTTTATTACAGGGAATAAAAGACAACTTGTGTAGACAACGAAGAGCTGCCGAGCCAGGATGGCCAAGACGTTGATGCCAAAGGTTGCTGGATGTGGCAAGATGAGCCTGAGCTGCAACAAGGGAAGGGTTGGATGGCGTCACAGAGTAAAGATCGTCGGAGCTATTGCAGCTAAGAGTCACGCGCTTGGTTTGGAGGTCCTTGACAGAAAAACCAAAGGCATCAAATTCAATAGAACAATTGTTGTCACGGGTGAATTGACGAACGGATACAAGATAACGAACAAGACTAGGAACGACAAGAACATTATTTAGAGAAAATGTAGAGGAGGGAGTGCCAAGAATAGAGTGGCCACTTTTGGAGACGGGAAGGTGGGATCCGTTGTCAACAGTGACCATGGACGGTGATTTTAGTGGTAGGGAAAGAAGAATTATACCATCAGTAGACGACATGTGTGAGGTAGCTCACGTATCCATGATCCAGTTACCATTGTTCTGCAGGGCAAGCTGATCCATGGCTGAGATCAAGGCAGCCTGATCCTAGGATGGAGAGGCGGTCGGCGTGGTAGGAGGAGGGTACGCCGTCGAAATGTAGAACGCCTGCGGGGCCTGAGGTCTGGCGCCAAGAATCCCATGACCAGGGGAAGGACACCACTGTGTGGAGCTGGCCATGGGCACAGCAAAACCAGGGCCCATATGGCGCTTGTGGTGCGTTGTTCATTGATGAGTGGCCGCTACCAAAGGAAGAAGACTAACCGTGGCTGTTGTTGTGGCGCCCTTTGTTGCGACGGTTATTGTTGCCACCGCCACTCCCACCACTACCACTGTTGCCACGGGTACCTCCACTAGCGCTACCACCACCACCACCAGAGTGGTTGGAATGGTGACAACCACCTAGAGGACTGCCGCAGAGGGGGCAGAGGGGGCAGAGGAGGTCTGAGCCTGACAGAGAGTTCATGCAGTTGGAGGAGATTACGGGCTTCGATGAATGTAGGAGCAGTGCCGCGAAAAGTGATGATGTCGGCAGCGTTGGCGAAACGGGAGTTGAGTCCCCGCAGCATGTTGTTGACAAGATCAACATCACTGACGGGATAGCCAACGTCCCGGAGTGCATCGGCCGTTGTCTTGAGGCGCTTGCAATAGTCAACGATCGAGTCGTCACCTTGAAGCAGTGTACGGAATTGTTGGCTGAGGTAGACCGCGCGCATCTCGCGGTTGTTGTTGAAGAGATCCCGAATATGAATCCACAGGTCGAAGGCCGTCTGATTTGGCTCCAAGGTGACATTGAGAATGTCCGCAGACACCGAGCCATACAGCCAGGAGAGGACTGTGTAATCATGTTGAGACCAAGTGGGATCGGTGGGATTTGCTTTAGTACAGCCGTCAATGTGGGAGAGAAGAGCAAATTTGCCACACATGGCGGTGAAGAACTCACACCACTTGGTTTAATTTGAAGCCTTCAGATCTAGGACGACGGGAACATGAGCTTTGACGGAGGCGACTGTAACACCCCGGTTCCTCGAGAACCCAGAATGCTACTGACTCTCCAAAATCTATAAAATTTCGACAGCATCTCTTTTATTTATATGGACATCCACGACAGTCAATTTATATCCAAAGAATATATAACCATTTTTCAACAACCACTAACCATAAAAGGAACTAAAAGAAAAATATAACCTCCAATTATACAAGACGATCAACTACTACGTAAATTTCATAATTTCACTAATTATGATATGAGAGGTAGTGAGTGCTCAAATCCAGGCTCTATTTTCCCATCCCCATGCATGATTGACATCACCTGTACCTAAAAACCAAATAAAAACAAGAGTGACTATTCAACAATACTAAGCAAAGTATACGTATAAACTAGGGATGTCAAAATACAAGAGCAACAAAATCACTTCCATCAATTCATACCCATCATTCTCAGAACATAAACAACTGTTAATACAAATACTCCAAACAGATCACTTCTCATCCATTCGATGCAATGCAAAACACATGCGTCTGTACTGTGAGCTCATACCGGTATAGCTAGGTGCGCACCCGTCGATGCCACACCTTGGCCGTACTTTTCAGGCGGGGACCAATTACTCCACTCCCGTGGAGTGCCTACCAAGTAGGACTTCAGAGCACTCCGGACTAGTCACTTTTGACTTTCTCACCGACCTTACCGGACTAGTCAAAAGTGACTTTTTCACCGACCTGGCTCATATGCGCATGATGCAACATGCTCTTCTTTCATACAGTTACTGTTTACCTTCATCACTTAGAGATAAACAACATAATAACCAGCTAACCAATGCACATCCACATATATCCAGGCCATAGCCATCCATACATATGATAAAACTAAAATAATCATAGTCATCCAAACAGACAATGTTTAACATATACTTGCCTCTTTTACCGAAGTTGAAAGGGCAATAGGCCGATGCCAGTCTCGAGGTATAACCTACACGTGCAACATACCACAATTATGACCATATCGCAACATCACGAAGCATCAAGAAGGGTCAAACACTAACCATTTAGTCCTAACTCTTTTCATATCATAATTCATCTAGGTTACCAATTCCTGAATTACTTAACACCAAATAATATTAAGCATTAACCAAATATTCTCTAGGTATTTCTAAAACACCCAAGTTCAACTCTTTGATTCCATAATATTAATATTCTCAATTGTTATTTAGATGAATATAGTTAGCTAAACCAATTTCTATTAGTGCAATAGAAATTCCAGCTGCAGTCAAAACAGGACAGCAGCACGAAAAACATCATATCTCCTAAACCACTTATCCAAATTACGCGTTCTTAGACTCTATGGAAAGCTAGAAACGTATAGCCAGCTCCCAAACATAGCCTCCACAAAGGCCTCGCGGCCCTTCTTTGATGGGGGTCGAGGGTGCCCAAATGAACCCCTCCCTCTCCAGTGCCTCCTGCCCTCTTTCTTCTCCATCCTCTCTGCCTCGGGTGATCTCAGGCAGAGAGTGTGAGAGAGAAAGAAGCCGTGAATAATACAGTATAAAAAAAAAGAAAAGAAAGAACAGCAGCAGCTCCGACCATGTCGTCGGCGTTCGACGACTTCGGCCCGCTCACCGAGCGCCGTCGGGCCGAGAAGGCGCGGCAGCAGCGCAGGCGCTTCATGATCGCCGGCGGGACCGTGTCCATCGTCATCATACTAGTCGTGATGGGCGGCGCAGCCGTCATGTACAGCGGAAAGAGCTCCCACGACGGCGGCGGCGGCGGCGGCTCGCATTCCAAGGGCTCGTCTCCGTCCAAGGCGAAGTCCGGCGGGGGGTCAAGCGCAAGCTCCGACTCTGACTCCGGCTCCGGCTCGCCGTCGGACCTCCGCGCCGTGTCGAAGAGCATCAAGGCGATGTGCGCGCAGACAGACTTCCAGGACGTGTGCGAGAGGAGCCTGGGCAAGGCGGCGAACGGCAGCGCGCCGTCGTCACCCAGGGACATCGTCCGTAGGTCCGTGGAGGTGATCGGCGACGTGGTGTCCCAGGCTTTCGAGCGCGCCGATCTGATCATGAGCAACGACCCCCGCGTGAAGGCCGCTGTCGCCGACTGCAAGGTGCTCTTCGAGGACGCCATGGACGACCTCAACCGCACGCTCCAGGGCATGGACGCCGCCGGCAAGGACGGCCTCGCCAAGCAGGGCTACCAACTGCGCATCTGGCTGAGCGCGGTGATCGCGCACCAGGAGACCTGCATCGACGGCTTCCCCGACGGCGACTTCCGGGACAAGGTGAAGGCGTCCTTCACCGACGGGAAGGAGCTCACCAGCAACGCCCTCGCGCTCATCGACAAGGCCTCGTCTCTCCTCTCCTCCTTCAAGGCCTCCGAACGCCGGCTCCTCGCTGACGACGACAACGACGGCATCCCCGAGTGGGTGCCCGACGGCGACCGGAGGGTGCTCAAGGGCGGCGGGTTCAAGAACAACCTCACACCAGACGTGGTGGTGGCGAAGGACGGCAGTGGCAAGTTCAAGACCATCAACGAGGCTCTCAGCGCCATGCCCAAGACCTACGACGGAAGGTATGTGATCTACGTCAAGGAGGGAGTGTACGAGGAATACGTGACGATCACCAAGAAGATGGCCAACGTCACCGTCTACGGCGACGGTGCCCGCAAGTCTATCGTCACCGGCAGCAAGAACTTTGTCGACGGGCTCACGACCTTCAAGACGGCGACCTTCAGTAAGGACGTCGGCCATGTCTTATCCTTATTTTTTATTTTAGACAATGAATATGATGCAGCCTCTACATCTCTAAATGTAAATGGCCTAAATAAATGTAAAATATATCATTTGGTTATTATAAATCAACAAACATGAAACGATAGCTCAACCCACACCAATTCTATAATTATATTTTTACCCATGGTTGGTGTAGAAAAACACGACGACCTTTGATAAATGATATGATGTGGAAATTGCATCCCTATAATCCTTTAGCAAAAGTAAGGCTCAGTGACGCAACCAACGAACTTGTCTGAAGATTACATGTATGAAAGAAATAATTTTGTACTTGTGAAATAATATCATTACGACAAAGCCAATTAACCAACAGTAAATTGTAAATTGTGAAAAATAATATCATTGCGACAAAGCCAATTAACCAACGGTAAAGAAGCAACCCAAAATTCATATTAAGTTGTTTGAATGAGCATTAAGATCACACGACAACCCTGAAAAAGATGATTAACACTTGTCGGAGGATTTAATCCTAAAGCAATGGGAACAAATCTCAAAATTGCCTAAGCAAGGTAACTATCTATAGTCGCCAAATGCTGATTGTTATGTTCTTGTTTGATTGTAATGTGTAGGTGCACAGGGAGACGGGTTCATGGCGATCGGGATGGGGTTCCAGAACACGGCGGGTGCGGAGAAGCACCAAGCGGTGGCGCTGTTGGTGCAGTCGGACAAGTCCATCTTCCTCAACTGCCGCATGGACGGCTTCCAGGACACGCTGTACGCGCACTCCAAGGCGCAGTTCTACCGCAACTGCGTCATCTCCGGCACCGTCGACTTCATCTTCGGCGACGCCGCCGCCGTGTTCCAGAACTGCATCATCACCCTCCGCCGCCCGCTCGACAGCCAGCAGAACATCGTCACGGCGCAGGGCCGCGCCGACGGCCGCGAGGCCACCGGCTTCGTGCTCCAGAAGTGCGAGTTCACCGCCGAGGCGGCGCTCACCGCCGCCGGCCGCCCCGCCATCCGCAACTACCTCGGCCGCCCGTGGCGCGAGTTCTCCCGCACCGTCGTCATGGAGTCCGAGCTACCGGCGCTCATCGACAAGGCCGGGTACATGCCGTGGAGCGGCGACTTCGCGCTCAAGACGCTCTGGTACGGCGAGTACGCCAACACCGGGCCCGGCGCCGACACGGCGGCGCGCGTCGACTGGCCGGGCTTCAAGAAGACGATCAGCCGGGAGGACGCCGCCAGGTTCACCGTCGAGAACTTCCTGCACGGCCAGCCCTGGATCGACCCCACCGGCACGCCGGCCAAGTACGACTTCTTCACATGAATTCAATGGGGAAGAAGGGGATAAAGATTCAAGCTCGGAGGGCTCGGAGGATGCGCCGCGCATGTTTTGGCGGGAGAGATGCTTAAAAGGGCGCGCGCAGGGGCGTCTAGTTTTGAATTCGCGTTGGTATACTGGCTGCTATATCTGTTTTCTACCTGTACATGGAAGAAAATTTTCCGACCACGAACGATCACGTTTCGAGTGTAGCAGATTATGGATACGGAAACGGAACTTCAAAACTGGGAATTTTGTGATCGCGCTTGAACACCTGACCTAAGAGCGTGCTTGAGGATTATTTGTGTTTACCCTTGCAAGTCTCAAGTCACCTCAATGTCGCCGCCTATGGCATCGACGAAGGGGCATGGCATTCAGTTCTGAGCATTCTCGTCGGTGACATGGACGTGACATGGACGATGAAGCATTTGAGAATAGAAAAAATTGGTTCTAAAGACCGAAAGATCACTAGTTTTTGTTTATAGCATCAAAAGATTTCGCGGCACTTAAATACCATGCAGCATGAGTTCACTGTCTTAAATCGATTAACCAATTGATCTGCGTCTTCTTAACCACCATGGTTCTTTCTTCTTCTTTTTTCATGTGCGCACAAATTGATTGGGAATGAAAAACGAAAACAAGTTAAGAATCGTAGTAGATTTGAAATGTGACACAATGTCAAACCCAAACAAGATACTAGCATCATCTTCGACAACTCAAACATCTAAAACAAGATCACAAGCACGATGCAGAAAGATTCCACAGATCTTAATCGAACACTGGTACCATCGTAGATACAGCTAGCCGCCGAAGCCATAGAGGGTGCGGCCCTGGCGCTTGAGCGCGTAGACGACGTCCATGGCGGTGACGGTCTTGCGGCGCGCGTGCTCAGTGTAGGTGACGGCGTCGCGGATGACGTTCTCGAGGAAGATCTTGAGCACGCCGCGGGTCTCCTCGTAGATGAGCCCCGAGATGCGCTTCACCCCGCCGCGCCGCGCCAGCCGCCGGATCGCCGGCTTCGTGATGCCCTGGATGTTGTCCCGCAGCACCTTCCGGTGCCGCTTCGCGCCGCCCTTGCCCAGCCCCTTCCCTCCCTTCCCGCGCCCCGACATGACCGCGCCGCCGCCTCACACGCACCGACGAGCTCAGGAAGACGAAGACACGGTGATGGGAGAATTGGGTGGGGGTGGGGGAGATATAGGGGAGGGAGGGGGCGCGGGAGGCGTCGGATCGCGGGGCGATCCGCGGGTGGGGTGGTGCGGGCCGTTGGATCGGGAGGGGAGGAGCGCCATTGGTGGAGCTGGAGCGGCGGGAGCGCCGATGGAGGCGGAGTGCGCGGGGGAAACGGAAACGAGGAGATTTTTGGTGGGAAAATGGAAATTCCCCCGTGTTTTCCAGTGGGAGACGGCAAAAATTTTGCATTTCAACCGCGCGGCGAGCGCTGCGTTTGGGCTCTGGGTGGTCGACACGGAGAGATTTTGGGCCAGGCAGGCTACGCTCTGTGAACCAACTGCGCTGTCCGCTGTGCTGCTAGTTTTAGGGCCAGTTCTTTCCAGCTTAACAGCTTAACGGCTTAACAACTTAACGACTTATCTAAGTTTTAAAAAGCCATATACTTTGAGTTTTTTAAGTCCGTTTTTTCGCTATTTTGAAGATGGGTCCTAACGCTTTAAAAAGCAAGTCAAACGAAATGGATCCGAATCTTGAGACTACCTCGAGAAGCGTTTGAAATTTAGTCATTTCAGCCGTTCAGCTGTTCAGCCGTTAAGATCAGCTCAAAAGAACAGGGCCCGTAAAAATGGAATGGCCGTGCGCCGGTGCGCTATTTTGCGAAGGGATTGGGAGCATGGTAGCCTGCACATGCTTGTGATTGCACATTTGCGCCATGTCTCGCATCCTTGCTGTTTTTGGAAAAATCATGGGTGTTGCATGGCTTGTGAAAAACCAGCTAGGGTAAACATCTGAATTACATGATGGGCGACATGAGGTAAATTGTTCTAAAACATGGGGTCAATTGTTTGAAGAATTTCTCCTTTTTTAAACGAGTAGCAGGAGCTCTGTCTATTCAATAAAAATGAGGAGCGAGAATATAAAGAAAAAAAAGGAAACATAAAACAGCAAGGGCACACAAAAGAAAAAGTGAGACAAAAACTGCGGACTGCGCTAAACCAAATCAACCATTGTAAAGGACTGTCTTGCGGAGGACCACACTTCTGTTGGACATATTACTCTTGATCAACTCAATAACTTGCAGGTAGCGAGTATAGTTTATTTGTCTAGCATGGTTGCTAATTTGGAACTAGCCCACAGGGATCCGGAGCATCCGAGGGTCTTGTAGAGCAAAGGAAACGAGTGGATACCACCGGAGACCGTGATGGTGACAGTGTACTGAGGATGATTCTATATGGCTCGTTCGGCAAAGAAAAAAAAGTAGTTGCATGAGTGAGTAGTGCACCACAATGGCCAATGCGATGATAAATTATTGGTGCTGGTATGACCTTGTTTGGGAAAACTATTTTCGGTCAGGATTTTTTTTAAAGGAAAAGGTAGGCGAACTGTTTTGCATTAATTCAGTATAAAAGTTACATGGTAAAAATTTGAAAGGAGATTTAGGCCCTGTTTGTTTGAGCTTCTAGCCTCAAAAGACAGAAGCTCAAACAAACAACCAACTTTTAGAACCCTCTTCCAAAAAGCCAAAAGCCCTAAAAGCCTAAATTGTAATGTGATCGGAGAAGTATGTTTTTTGTGAATTTTTCCAGAAGCAATTTTTGAAGAAGTTGTAGCTCAAACAAACAAGGCCTTAGACGCATTCCTCCAAGACGCGCACAACAAGTGAGCTAACTTATTACAAAACGGACGCCTGCCGGCCCCCAAAGGCGCATGACCTCCAAGAGCAAATAAAAAAAATGTCATCGATGGCAGCTCCTTTAAGTTGAAAATGTGATTGTTCCTTTCGATGCAGAGGTGCCATAAGGTTGCTAGCACGAGGGATCCTAGACCTGAGGCAAGGTTGGGTTGCAGGATGTTGTCGGCCCACCAGGCGCTGAGATCATCAGTGTGGGACTGTGGGTCCACGCAGAGCGGAGCAGGCATGGGGCATTGAGACTAGAATCCAGGAGGTCCCAAATGTGGGAGCAGAAGGGGCACTCAAGGAAGAGATATTACGGGGTCTCCAGGCATCTGAGAGAAAGGGTGCGGAAGTAGTTATTCGGCAGCCTCCGACACAGGAGGGCGTCCGTAGTCATGACCCTCCTTAGAAATAGTGTTCAAGCAAAGAATTTGCACTTGGAGGGCACCCACTGCTTCCATATTAGCTATAGCATTGTCAGAGATGTCCTTCCAGTGAATTGCATGCGGTACGTTTGAGCGAACAGAGAAGTTCCTATTTGCGCAGAAACGCCAAATGGCTCGGTCCTTATATATCGGATGGAGCGCAACATGGCTGGCCTTTTTCCAGAGGGAGACCAACTTCACAACGAAGTTAAGGATGAAATTCCGTCGTAAGTCGAACATCCACTATTACTATGTATGGCCTCGGCGACTATGCAGTTTTTTCGTGCGGAGGCTGCAAAAAGTCCTTGGGCCACTTCTTTTGAAGGTTGCCCAAAGAGCCAAGCGTCCGTCCAGAAGAGAAAGGTGGCGCCATTCCCAAGAACCAGATCAGTGCCTGCTCCAAAGAGTGTCGCGTCAGTAGGGTCCTCCCTGCCCAGCGAGAAGAGGCGCGACTTGGGGGAGCCGGATTTGGCAAGCCAAAGCCAACACAATTGGAGGGGGCGGGCGAAATTCTTCAGGTCGAGCCCCCCAAGGGTAGCAAGGGCCAGACGAGTTTCCAATTGACACGACACCCACCCACCGCAAACATTACCATTTCCATGTCAAAGCCAAGTGCGGCGCAGTTTGTCGATCTCCTGAAGTACCGAGGTAGGCGGGGAGGTCACTGATAGGGTAGGGCAGTAGGGCCGAGAGAACCGACTTGAGCAGGGTGACTCTACCCCTTTTGACATCATTTGCCCCAGCCAACCGTCTAGACGGCCCGCGATCTTTTTGATTAGTTGGAAGTGGACGTGCTTTATCATCTTGATGGCGAGTGGGAGACCGAGGTATGTGATGGGGAAGGACGTTCGTCGCCTGGGCAGGTCGGCGAGAATGTCGTCGAGGTCAAGCCCCTCGCATTTAATGGCCACGACCTTACTCTTTTCGAAATTGGTGTGGAGGCCAGAGATTGTGTGAATCTCTGTAGGACCTAGGCCAGCGCCGAGATATCTTCCTTAATCGAAGCCTTAAAGATTGCAGTATCATTTGCATAGAGTGAGATATGTAGGTTGGTCGGGATGCCTAAAGTGGTGAAAGGACCCCCTCCTCGGTGGTGATGTGCAGAAAGCGTTGGAAGGGTTCAATTGCGAGGTTGAATAGGAAGGGGGACATCCCCTGGCGGAGCCATTTATGGTGGATGATGGAAGATCTATTACATATATGGGCCTTATTTTACAAACTGCTAAATGTACAAGTGATTTTATACAAATATTCTATTGCAAGCGCAATTTTCTATTGATTACAGTGGTCTAAATGCAAATATTGGGCCACGTGTGCTATAAACTGGTAGCCTGCGGACACTAAAACCACCTGACATAAGCGGTTTGAATCTGCAATGAGACGGGGAGCCAACATGCACACTCAGTAATGCCTAGTTTCATAGTTGATGTATTTAAGCGAGAACTCCAGCTAACTTTATGTATCTGTGATGCTATTCACTCTAAAAACTTTTTTAAAAGGACAAAATTTGGAAGTATTTTTCGACCAAGTAAATACAATGAGATTAATATTAAAAATACAAATAGGGAAAAGAAAAAAAATTCTAGGAGACGGACCCAATGGTGGATTGGGGCGACAATAACGATCAAACCTAGGTCCGTTGTGGTGGCTCAAGGAGAAATAGCTGATGCCTAGTGGGGGATGGAACAGTGTCTGCTCGCAAAGAGAGGAATGCAAAAAAGGAGATAAAGACAAGAAAAGATTGTGTAGGGTCATGGTTAGCTAGCTTACCCTTCACAAACGAGTCGTGACTAGTTGGTGGCTTAGAGCATCACCAATAGTTTCTCTAAAATACTATTATGGACAGTCTTCAATTTCTGTAGCGATTCAGCATAGTCTCTATCTTAGTCTCTAAATTTAGAGATTTTCTTCAGAGTCTATACTTAGAGACTCTCTATACGATTTCTATATCTCTTATGAAGATCCTGTTGACGATGTTCTAATGAAAGAATAGGTGACATCAAGTTGGGATGGAACAATATGGGTTATGGCGGCTCCAGCTCAAAAAGGGAGGAAGAGAAAGAGATGAGATGATTGAGCAGGCTAGGGTTATATGCAGCTCACACTTCACAGGCATCAGTCGTGGCTCGTCAGGGAGACAAATATTGTAAAAATAATAACAAACAAACCCGATCGAACATGGGAAGCCCGTGGTTCCCGGCAAGCCAAAGCCAGGAGGCCCCAGGACTTTGAGCCCGCACGAAGCAAATCCCAAGGTCATAAGCTCACACATATCTCCACACCTCACGCAAAGACAGAAGCCCCACGCATTCCAATGCACCTCTCGCTGCATATAGCGTAGCAAATCGCACCGTGCCAAGCGCATGCGAATCCCGGAGAAATACGCGCCCCACTGCACGCACACGCGCCATGAGCCAGCACCGCCACAGCAAGCTCCCGACCTCGGCGCCACCTTTCCCGGCCGCGACGACGCTCCTCCTCCTGCTCCCCCTCGCGCTCCTCGCCGGCGTGCTCCTCGTCGTCTACCCCAACGAGTTCGCCATCCAGTCGTCGCTGGCCGGCGCCGCCTGCGGCCCCTCCGCCGCCGCGGACGCCATGGACGCCGTGCAGGCGGCGCCGGACTTCCGCCTCCTCATCGGCGTGCTGACGCTCCCGGGCCGGTACGAGCGGCGGCACCTGCTACGCACCATCTACTCGCTCCAGCAGCCGGGCCTGACGGCGGTCGTGGACGTCCGGTTCGTCTTCTGCCGGGTGGCCTCCGACGAGCAACGCGTGCTGGTGGCGCTGGAGGCGATGCGCTACGGCGACGTGGTGGAGCTGGACGGCTGCGCCGAGAACATGGACAACGGCAAGACGCACGCCTTCTTCTCCGCGGTGCCGGCGCTGTTCGGCCCCGGCGCCGCCTACGACTTCGTGATGAAGGCCGACGACGACACCTTCCTCCGGCTGCCGGCGCTGGCGGCGTCGCTGGCCCGCGCGCCGCGGGAGGACCTCTACTACGGGTGCATGGTGCCCTGCGACTACGTCCGGGAGCACAACGTCTACATGTCCGGGATGGGGTACGCCGTGTCGTGGGACCTCGTGGAATGGATCGTGGCGGCGGCGGAGGAGATCCGCGGCCGCACCAACGGGCCCGAGGACCGGACGCTCTACTCCTGGTTCAGCCGCGCCGGCAGGGCCCGGAACCGGGTCGACGTCAAGCCGGCGATGTACGACTTCCCCGGGCGCGACCCCTGCGCCCACGAGCTCGTGCCGGACACCATCGGCGTCCACCGCCTCAAGGATAGCTGGAGGTGGATGACCACGCTCAACTACTTCAACTTCACCGCCGCCCTCAAGCCCTCCAAGTTCTACCGCATCTACTGACGACGATGGCCATGAGGCATGAGCTGATCGATCGTCCATTCATCATTTCATCCTGTGTGAGCTTGCTGTGGTTGTCCAAATTTTTCCTTGGGTCGACGCGGGCGATCAACGCCTCGAAGGTTGGTGAGATCGATTCTTTACTGTGATTATACTATACGGAGTACTTGTTTTCGATAATACTCCTAAGTACGTAAAGTTGCAACTTTGCATGGCTCGATGCGAAGCAAACGAGAGGTGACAGCCGTATATTCCTTCAAATTGAATCAATGAGAGCTGACTCGTAAGGCCCATCGTTGCTTGCGCTTGCAAATAGCTTCTCGGCTCGAGAAGGCCTAGTGGGCATTCCGGCCTTACTGATAGGCCCAATTGAATTGGGTTGGCGCCTCTGATCAGGCCAGGTCAGCACAGTTTTTTCATCACGATTCACGAGTAGTGGCCTACATGTCGGTTCTCTCAATCTTTCACATTTTCTTAAGTTTGACAGAGTCACAAACTATTAGAGTATTGAGGAAAAAAAAATGTCTTGCATATACCGATAGACGAAAACGTGAAGATTACACTTGCTGATCCTAGAAAGATACTAGCAGATACATTATATTTTGATTTCCCTACAGTTACATGTTCGTCCATTCATCTCCTCTGCCGTTCGACCATGCTTCGAGTATTAGCGTCATAGTTGGTTAGATTAAACGAAAATTCCATGCAAACTACAAAAAAAAATCTTTAATTCACACTAAATATTACAAAAAAAATGACTAATTGGGTTTAAAAACAAATCCTAACCTAAAAATGAAATTGAGAACAAAATAAGCAATTTGATTTCCACATGAAAAACATGCACTATCAATTGTAGTGAATCTATGTTACAACGGAGTAGATCCATCGAGACCGGAGATAAATCATATTAGAGCTTATTATGTTAAGGACATGACTAAATATTTGTCATTTTCGTCCTAACCAGCTGACCGCTCATGGTGAGACTGTATCTAAAGCCTGTTTTGAATGATTGAGATTTTTTTTATTTGTAAGATGAAATGGTTGCATCTACGTACCCCAATTAGACTGATATGATGTAACCAACTAACGTTTAGTTGTTTGCATTCACTATTGCAACTAGGCCCAAGAGGTGTAAAATCAACTTTTCCAGCCAAAGCTCACGTACTACATACGCAGCTCGGCCGTAGTGACTGATCTAGCTGGGCTTGTGGGTGCAAGAGCCGAGTATGCATGAAGTTTGATTTTGGGGACAACATTGCAACGGCGGGGCTATGGCGTTGAAGCCTACAACCAGAGGGTCTTGCTTCGGTGAGACAAAGCATTTCCGCTATGCCGCAACAAGGCACACGAAGGTCTATAGTGGTTCTCTATAGGGGTGGGCATTCGGTATAAACGGTTTTTTCGGTTCGGTATTTTCGGTATTTGTAAATTTTGATATTTGAGATTTGGGTACCGAAAATTTACATAAAAAATCTCATACCGAAACCAAAATATCGAAATAATTCGGTTTCGGTGTTTTGGTATCGATGAGGAAGAGGTCGCGGAGACACTGACCGACGGCGAATAGGCCCCGGTGTCGACGGCGAAGACGAAGTTGTCGGCGCGGAAGGAGACGGAGACAACGCCGCCCGCCACCTCCGCGCCACCTCCACCGCCGCTGCCGTGCGTGCCACCTCCGCCCTCACCGGCTCGCCGCCGTGCGCATGGCTGGAAGCGGAGTGGAGGAGGAGAGAAGCTCGCGGAGCGGTGGAGTAGAGGAGGAGAGGTGCGCGGAGCCGGCGGAGGAGGGCGGCGGCTGGGTGGGGGTAGGGATGGGGATTGGGGAGTTGGGGACGGGAGTTGGGGGCTACTGGGTGGGGGTAGGGTTAGTATTTGGGCCGGATGGTAGGCCGACAGGCGACAGCGGGATGGAATGCGCGCGCAGTGTTCGGTTTTCTGAGCTCCATACCGAAACCGAACCGAACCGGTTCGGTTTTCTGCAGATTAAATCCGAACCAGATACCAAATACCGAAAAACCGAAAATTTTGGTTTATTCGGTTCGGTTCGGTTTTTCGGTTCCAGTTTTTTTTGCCCACCCCTAGTTCTCTAGAGCTTGAGTCAACATAGGGAGCATGGAAGGGCGATGGGGTGGCGTGTTGGATCTTACTACATCACAGCAGAACCATGCGGTGGCCAAGATGCGGCCTATCGTTGCTTGGGAGCGTCACTCTTGAGCAAGCTAAATACTGACTAATTTTTTGATAATAATTTATCATGTTTTTTATAAAATCCAATGTAAACCAAGATCATGCATGTCTAATATTATGATGACTTAAAAAAATTAGCTGCGTGTGTCATCGTGCTAGTTAGTTTTATAATTTAAATAGGATGTTATAGGCAATGCGCTAAAGCTTATGAAGGCTTGCTGGTGCTCGGGATGCTGCAGTTGCCCGACGGCGCCTTAGAACGAGGAGAAACAGCGGCAACCAAACATCGTGTGCCTGAATCAGGCTCGGTGATACCACAACCAAACGCCATGACTTGCGCCGGTTCATCCTGGCTGCCATGGCCCCGTCGACGAGTCGCCATTGCTGCCAAGTCGATGATGTGGAGGCCAACTGATTTGACGTCCTAACAGCTGCGTTGCAGACGACGACTGATCCATCAATCCGTCCGTGCAAGGCGACTGTCGTACGGTACGCAACTACGCATCATCAGTTCATCGCCGATCGAGCTGTCGACTTCTGGCGGCCTAATGTTGATGTCCCATGACCTCACGCACTGGAGCTTTTCTGACCTGTGACCAGAGGAATATGCCGCGACGCGATCAAGCTGACTGATGAGTAGATGACCCGGTTTAGAGCATCAACACAGGTTCTCTATATTTCGTTCTCTATATCCTTTCTCTAAATCACTATTCGTTCCCTATATTTTCATCATCTCCAGCAGAGTCCCTATCCCCGAAAAGATATAGAGATTCTCTGGAGGAGTCTCTAAATTTAGAGACTGAGATAGAGACCCTGCTGGATGGGTATAGAGGCTGAGACTGTCCTCAATAATGTTTTAGGGAATGGTTTAGAGCAACTGCTAGAAATGCTCTAATGTTTAGCTCGTCGAGGGCTCGAAAGCGTTCACCGAGTTCAACGGCAGCATAGCGCGTAGAAAATTGCCTGAAACCGAGCCATCTAGATTTTCGGCGTAAGTTCTTGTTGGAATCCAAAGTAATGCGTAACTTACCAGTGTTTAGCTTGCTTAAGTAAGCTCTTTTTCCCCCTTATGGGCTTGTTCCTCCAGATTACTTAGGCGGGAAGCACATGTAGATGTGATTTTTTTTTTTTTAGAAAACGGGCAGCAGAACTGTCATGTATTGATAAAAAAAATAGAAGAAGAAAGAGACGAGGGGAGACATTGGCTCCTCGCCCCGTGAGCCGAATGTGACAAAATTAACTAATTATAAAACAAGCACATGCGGCCTCCCCAAGTTGCAGCTACTCGATCAAAAAAGAAAGAAGGCATGGGCTAATCTGTCGGCCTGACGAAAAATTCGGTGCAAAGACAACCAGGAAGTTTGGCTAGAAGCAGCCACCCTTTAAAGAGTGCATAATAGCTCACTGATCAAGCGCCCTTGCGCTGAAGATGAACGAGGTTAAGCGATCTGCCAAAGCTGTGGGATGTCAAAATGCATCGGTAGGGGAGCGTTCCGCCTTAGAGGGAAGCAAACGCGAAAGCGAGGGTCGACGAAGCGGAAGCGAGAATGTCGGCTTGAGTAACGAAAACATTGGTGAGAATCCATTGCCCCGAAAACCCAAGGTTTGGTACGCTGGGTTTCAAAGCACCGGTTGTTTTGACTCCTTAAAAGATTGTTACACATCAATTTATCTACTATCTATATAAAGCAGAGTTAAACGGAGCCACCATATTAATCTTAAAATCCTAGAAATTTCCACGTTAATCGAAAAATAGTAGAAATTCTCACGTTAATCGTAGAAAAAGAAAAAAATCTACATCGTTGAAGATGAATATTATTATGTAAATCGAACGGTCAATATTGAAAAGATTAAAAAGATAACTATTAAACCTGATCTAATATACTAGAGATAAACTTTAAATTTGATCTGTTATATTGGAGATAGATTATGAGTTGGAGATTAGGCTAAAAAAGATTATGAATTAAAGATATAGTCTATATGTCAACACAAATCTAGCCGCGCAAACGCGTAGGCCACCTTGCTCGTTATTATATATATAAAGGAGGGGAAAAAGAAGCCACCACATTCGTCCACATCATCCAAATTATATTAGGCGCTCGATCAACGGTGGGACCAAATTATAACGGACAAGATCAATCAAAGAAATTATCACATAAATCAAGAAAAAATAAAGATCAATCAAAGAAATTCTCACATAAATCAAGAATTATTTCAGGCGTTTTATCAACGGTGGGAACAAATTATAAAGGCCAAGATCAATCAAAGAAATTCTCACATAAATCAAGAAAAAATAAAGATCAATCAAAGAAATTCTCACATAAATCAAGAACAAAATAAAAGATCTATGTCGTTGATTTTGTGGGGCTGGATTATAACGGCTTAGATTAAAAGAAGAATATTAGAAAGATTAAATACTAAAGATGATATAATATGGTTATTTTATCCGTTCAATCAACTGTGGGACCAAATTATAACGGGATAGATTAATCAAAGAAAAAAATAAATGATCTATGTGGCTTAAATTAAAAGAAAATATTAGAATTCATATTAAATACTAAAGTTGATATAATATATTAGAGATAAACTCTAAATCCAATCTGATATGTTAGAGATAAATTATGAGTTAGAGATAAACACTATATACCAAAATAAATCTAGCCGCGCAAATGCGCGGGCCACCTCGCTCGTTATATATATAAAGGAGGGAAAAAAGAAGTCACCACGTTCGTCCACATCATCCAAATTATTTCAGCCGTTCGATCAACGGTGGGACCAAATTATAACGGTCAAGATCAATCAAAGAAATTCTCACATAAATCAAGAATTATTTCAGGCGTTTTATCAACGGTGGGAACAAATTATAAAGGCCAAGATCAATCAAAGAAATTCTCAACTAAATATTTGTCATTTTCGTCCTCATCGGCTGACTGCTCATGGTGAGACTGTATCTAAAGTCTGTTTTGAATAATTGAGAATTTTTTTTATTTGTAATATGAAATGGGTGCATCTACGTACCCCAATTAGACTTATATGATGCAACCAACTAACGTTTAGTTGTTTGCATTCACTATTGCAACTAGGCCCAAGAGGTGTAAAATCCACTTTTCCAGCCAAAGCTCACTACATACGTAGCTCGGCCGTAGTGATTGATCCAGCTGGGCTCGTGGGTGCAAGAGCCGAGTATGCATGAAGTTCGATTTTGGGGACAACATTGCAACGGTGGGGCGGTGGCGTTGAAGCCTACAACTAGAGGGACTTGCTTCGGTGAGACAAAGCGTTTCCGCTATGCCGCAACAAGGCACATGAAGGTCTATAGTTGTTCTCTTGAGCTTGAGTCGACATAGGGAGCATGGAAGGGCGATGCCGGGGCGATGGGGCGGCATGCTGGAACCATGCGGTGCCCAAGATGCGGCCTATCGTTGCTTGGGGGCGCCCAGCGTCACTCTTGAGCAAGCTAAATACTGGCTAATTTTTTGATAATAATTTATCATATTTTTATAAAATCCAACGTAAACCAAGATCATGCATGTCTAATACGATGAATTAAAAAATTAGCGGCGTGTGTCATCGTGCTAGTTAGTTTTATAATTTAAATAGGATGTTACAGGCAATGCGCTAAAGCCTGTGAAGGCTTGCCGGTGCTCGGGATGGTGCAGTTGCCTTAGGACGAGGAGAAACAGCGGCAACCAAACATCGCGTGCCTCCAATCAGGCTCGGTGATACCACAGCCAAACGCCATGACTTGCCCGGTTCATCCTGGCTGCCATGGCCCCATCAACGAGTCGCCATTGCTGCCAAGTCGATGATGAGGAGGCCAACTGATTTGACGTCCTAACAGCTGCGTTGCAGACGATGACTGATCCATCAATCCGTCCGTGCAAGGCGACTGTCGTACGGTACGCAACTACGCATCATCAGTTCATCGCCGATCGAGCTGTGCTTGCCGGAGTTTAATTTGGTCGACATCTGGCGGCCATAACGTTGATGTCCCATGACCTCACGCACTGGAGCTTTTCTGACCTGTGACCAGAGGAATATGCCGCGCCGCGATCAAGCTGACGTCTGATGAGTAGATGACCCGGTTTATGTTTAGCTCGTCGAGGGCTCGAAGCGTTCACCGAGTTCAGCGGCAGCATAGCGCGTAGAAAATTGCCTGAAACCGAACCATCTAGATTTTCGGCGTAAGTTCTTGTTGGAATCCAAAGTAATGCGTAACTTACCAGTGTTTAGCTTGCTTAAGTAAGCTCTTTTTCCCCCTTATGGGCTTGTTCCTCCAGATTACTTAGGCGGGAAGCACATGTAGATGTGATTATTTTTTTTGAGCAAACGGATAGCAGCAGGCCCGTTCCTAGGTTTTTCGGGGCCCAGGGCGAAATTATAAACGAGGGCTCTTAAGTAAGCACCATTTTTTAAACTGCTATATTTCCTACTGTAGGTGTCATGATGTCAATAACAATGTATAAACAACAAATATGAACATAAAAATACAAAATATATTAATAGATTATAGAATGTGTATAACTGCGAAGCTATAAAAATAATAGGCTTAGAAAAGGGTGGTTACTCTCCTGTTCATAGATCCTGGAGATCCAACGGCGGCGTCCACCAAGAAAATTTTGTAATTTTTCGATGCATGTATCAAGAATGGAAAAAAATAATAATCAAGAATGGGCCGGTGGAAGCAGATGCAAGGGGATAAGATAAAGCAATTGTGCTGGTATGTTCGTAGATTTCTGTACAATTAATATTATAAGTGATCAACTGTGCATGCTTGAGTAGTTGAGTGGATGAGAAAAGGCAGCAGAACTTGCGCTCGCTTCATCACGTGCGGGGCCCCTGTGATTTGGGGGCCCGGGGCAGCGGCACTGCTCGCCCCCCCCCAGGGCCGGCCCTGGATAGCAAAACTGTCATGTATTGATCAAAAATAGAAGAAGAAAAAGACGAGGGGAGACATTGGCCCCTCCCCGTGAGCCAAATATGATAAAATTAACTAATTATAAAACAAGCACCTGCGGCCTTTCCAAGCCGCAGCTACTCGATCAAAAAAAGAAAGAAGGCATGGGTTGTTATGTCGACCTGATGGAAAATACAACACAAAGACAGTCAGGAAGTTTGCCTAGAAGCAGCCACCCTTTAAAGAGTGCGTAATAACCCACTGATCGAGCGCCCTTGCGCTGAAGATGAATGGGGCTAAGCGATCTGCCAAAGCTGTGGGATGTCAAAATGCATCGGTAGAGGAGCGTTACACTTTAGAGGGAAGCAAACGCGAAAGCGAGGATCGACAAAGCGGAAGCGAGAATGCCGGCTTGAGTAACGAAAACATTGGTGAGAATCCAATGCCCCAAAAACCCAAGGTTTGGTACGTTGGGTTTTAAAGCATCGGTTGTTTTGACTCCTTAAAAGATTGTAACACATCAATTTACTTATTAACCACGTACGATAACGACAATTTACTTATTAACCACGTACGATAACGACAAGTAACCAAGAAAGCAAATCATATTTCTAGAAAACCGATCGGCTAATTGTTTAATCCGTTTAGATCAAACATTAACATTAACAAGCCAGCCAGACGATTTTTGGAATCTCTGCCACTTGCTTGGCGAACGCTGTACTTGCATGCTAGTTATAGGTGTGCGAATTAAGCAGTTCTTGGGCTAGCACGTGTCAGAACAGCGCGACGAGTTGGCACGATTGATCGGTGAGGTGTGTCCTTTCAGGGCTGGGAAGCATGGACAAGCACGGCACGCCAAGCCCCAGAATTATTAGTCCATCTCTGCATATTCAAGTGACCATCCGACCCAACTTCCAAGGGAAGCGGGGGCGGTCCAACGCCCGTTGGACCGCGGCTCCCGTCCGACGCCCGCGCTAGCCGTTGGATTTCGATCCAACGGCCAGCGTTAGATCTTTAGCAAATATTTGTTTTTTTGTTTCGCCATGTAAAAAAATTAAAAAAAATCAAAAAAAATCGCAAATACTCTCTAATCAATGTCAGGTACAACATATATTTTATTCAGACATTAACGCGACCAATATTCATTTTTATAAACGTTTTTTAAAGAATAACATAAATTTATAAATGTTTATATCAATATAAAAATATATGTGGTACCTGACATTGATTAGAGAATATTTATGATTTTTTTTTGATTTTTTTGATTTTTTTTACATGGCGAAACAAAAAAAACAAATGTTTGCTCAAGATCTAACGCTGGCCGTTGGATCGAAATCCAACGGCCAGCGCGGGCGTGGGACGGAGCAGCGGTCCGATGGGCGTTGGACTGCCCCCGCTTTCACTTCTAAGCGTATCAGAAAACGAAAAACATCTCCCGCGTACGACCTAACTTCAATTGTGCCCGGAGATCGAGTGCAGTCACTCCTCATACAACCTCCTCATACAACCTATACATTTTGCAATTAAACCCCTAACTGCCATATTTTTTTTACAAAGTCCTTTCCCCCTCAATTCCTCTCTATTCCCCCTCTCCTCGCCCTGTCCGATGGATCCTGCGCCGGCGACTGCCGAACAGTGCCATCCAGGCTGGTGACCATCCTCCACCGGGCATGGGCCTCCTCTCCTCGTGTTGTGCAAGCCTCTTTTTGATGGAGCGGCTTGGTGACTAGACGCGGCTCAATAGATGGCCCAACGAGAAACCCTTCCACTCCTGCGGCTCTTCTGCCTGACGGCGACCACCCTCTGTCAACCTTTTGCTCTCGCATCCTCGTTGTATGGGTGGTGGTTTGGTGGTGCGACGTGGCTCGATACAGCGGACCCACCCATAGGGAAGGGCTAGGGTGAGGGGCAACGGTGGTTGCAACTTGCAAATAGTGGAGCCATCAGAGTAGAGGAAATGAGAGGTGAGAGGAAATAAGGGGAGACACCTTATCCATGAATTTGATAGGTCACATTGGGGTCTCTTGCAAAATGTCCTGGCTTATGGAAGAACTACTGTATGCTAGAACTTATGTTGGCATCAGTCGACAGTACGTACATAACTACGTGCTGCAGATCGGACTTCCGAATGCCGATTGCATGATTGCTCGCGCTAGACAGCGACAGCCTAACGCACAACTGCACAAGGAACTGTCGAAATAGCTTGTTTTTTGGGGGCACATTCTGCAAGTGCTTGGAGAATGGAGATTAGTATATAGATCCGAATTGAATGTACTATATACTACGAGCACATTACGTTTATTGATTCGTTCTTTCTGGCATCCTTGATTCTTTTTTATTTTAGAGCAACATCCATGGTTGTTGAACGCTCATGTGTATGGTCCATTCGTGAACTTGAATGTTAATTTCTGGCTGCTGGAATGCGGCTCTCACGTCTGTGAAAGCAAATTCCCTGCGCTCTACATAATACACGCCATCAGCAGTTGGATGATTTCTTTACCAGATCAAGTAGCGTCACGGAATCTTTCGAGCAGTCTTGAGCTTAAGTAGTTGGAGATGCAGCTCGTTGCGCGCTTGCACCGTTGCACGTATACGTGCGTACGCTTCGGTTTCACCAACCCAAAGCCGGCCATGGCCATGAAGGCGCCGTCGCCCACCTCCTACCTCCTCCTCGCGCCTCTCGCCGTCCTCCTCGTCGTCTTCGTGCTCCCGTCTCTCGCCCCTTCGCGCGCTGGCTCCGAGGGGCTCGCCGCCCTGTGCGCCCGCCGCGGCGCCGCCGCCGGCGGCGGCCACGTCGAGCCGACGCTGCTGCCGACGCCACCGGCGGAGGCGGCGGCTCCGGAGCCTGAGCTCAGCCTGCTCGTCGGCATCCTGACCATGCCGAGCCGGCGCGAGCGGCGGGACATCGTGCGGCTCGCGTACGCGCTGCAGCCGGCGGCGGAGCGCGCGCGGGTGGACGTGCGCTTCGTCTTCTGCAACGTGACCGACCCGGTGGAGGCGGCGCTGGTGGCGCTGGAGATCAGGCGGCACGGCGACATCCTCGTCCTCGACTGCGCCGAGAACATGAACGACGGCAAGACGTACGCGTACCTCGCCGCCGTGCCGCGCCTCTTCGCGGCCGCGCCCTACGACTACGTGATGAAGACCGACGACGACACGTACCTCCGCGTGGCGGCGCTCGCCGGCGAGCTCCGGGGCAAGCCCCGCGCCGACGTGTACCTCGGCTACGGCTACCCCATGGGCGACGACCCCATGGCGTTCATGCACGGGATGGGGTACGTCGTGTCCTGGGACGTGGCCGCCTGGGTGTCCACCAACGACGACATCCTCCGGCACAACGACACGCACGGCGCCGAGGACATGATGGTGGGCAAGTGGCTCAACCTCGGCGGCCGGGGCAAGAACCGGTACGACCTCAAGCCGCGGATGTACGACCTCAACTGGGACATGGACAACTTCCGGCTGGACACCGTCGCCGTGCACATCCTCAAGGACAACCGCCGGTGGGCCGCCGCCTTCCGCTACTTCAACGTCACCGCCGGGATCAAGCCGTCCGTCGTGTACCACCTGCCGTGACCGATCAAACGCCCAATACTTCTTCTTCTTCTTTTCTTTATCAATTATTTCGCAAGTGTTGTTGGATCATGAGATTATCCAACGATGATGCGTGCATTAATTCATCGTGCCGCACACGAACGAACGGACGGAGCTGTTCAACCCGTCATGTACGCATGTGCTGATGGTTAACGAGTTGACTCGCTCAGAGGCGGATTGCTTTTGGATGTTTCTTTCTTGCTGACGACGGGACGATCCCCATGGATGTTCCAGAGCTTGATTGATTGCTCCTCGAGCGAGGGCCAGTTCTCTGCCTTTTTTGCTTCCCATCTTTCCTGCATCAGCAAGTGACCAACGTGTTGTATCCTCCGAGCTAGATTTTCCATGCTTGTTTCATCTCCGATCTAGGTGTGCAATTAGAACTAGAAAATGGACTTTCTAGCTAGATAGACAAAAAAACAATCGACACAAGAGCTAGAAAATTGAAGACACTGATGTATGGTGAAGAGCCGTACAACGACAGCGAGAAGCAAAATGTGTTGAAGTATCAATTACGAGATCTAAGGACAGTGATGCTCGTGAACGTTGTTACCGCGCTACAGACTTGTTGAGGGGCATGATTTTTCCTACTAAGTTGCATCTAGGTTCGTTTATTTAATGGATGGCTTTGCGATAAAGTTTGAGTTATTGCACTAGGTTTGGATCGATCAACATTGCTATTTAAGACTAGTTTTTACGTTGGCCAATTTCTTAATCATTTTGGATGTTACGACAATTTTGGAATTGACCGATCTTACGAAATCAAAGGTCAATGATCATCTTCTATGTAAGGATTCTCAGAATTACAACACTAAAGATGTTTGGGTCGTGTGGATGTCGTGAGGCAGAAGCTTATTCTTTTTTTCTTGTTGCTTGTCTTAGTGTGACAATTGTTTGTTATTTCATTTTGGTTTTAAGCTTTTAACAAGTGTTTGTAATGATCGTGTACATTACTAGCTGGAGCAGAAGTTAAAAATTTCTTCCATCATTTAAAAGAAAATTTTAAAAATTATGAAATTTAAAAAACTATGAAAAAATTATAAAAGGAGAGAGAGAAGACCTGAAAAAAGTTATATGTTGATGCACTATATCTAGAGGATATAAATAGAAGAATAGGGAAATTGAAAATAAATAAATACATAATAAAGCAAGAGGAAGGGTAGAAGCATGTCTAGGGCTGGTTGGGTGGGGTAGGGTAGATAGGGTGCCGTTGTGGACCGAGGTGGATATTGGCCATAGGAGTAAATCCTATGTATTGCACTGAGTTTAGGATTGGGTCCGGCTAAATATTGGCTGTATATAGGAGCAAATCCTATCAATAGCATTGAGTTTGGGGGGTAGGGCGATAGGTTTCGAGCTTGACCTGACTGGAACTAGGGGCTTGACCTAAATTCCACCCTTTTGCCGGGTCAGGTGATGACTGAACAATTGGGTTAAATTTAGATCAATACTTTTATATAAGTGATTTTTTCGAAGAGAAAAGAGAAAAATTAGGAGGCGGGGATACCACCACAGTCACCATCATATATCGGTGGTTCTCTCAAAAAGAAAAGATAAGGAACTCTAGGTTCTAGCTCATTACTTGGAAGTTCTAACTAGCTACTTGATGAATGTGGAATTAATATTTTCATGCCCCCAAGAATTAAGGCATATACAATGCATATACTTAGGCTTTTTACTTATTTTATAATAAAACCTTTTGGCACGATTAATTAGATAGTATACATGCATATGGCAAGAAGAGTTCTTATAAGAGAGGACAAGTTCTTAACTTAATAATATTAATGCTTTTATAAACGTGTTAACAAGGCAGTTTCACATCTAAGCACTCGTATAAGCTTACTTGTATAATTATATTGGTAGGGAGAATTTGATTTATGTACATATGTTCTTAGTGTTTAATAATATTTTAATGTGGCAATGCTTTCTTTTCTAGTCATGTACAAGCATATTACATTGTACGTACGTCTTTAGGATCTTTTTCAATGGTATGGTTATTACCATATCAGGATATAGAAAAGACATTTCAGATCCCTTTCATTGATAGTATTCAAAAGGTAGGGATATATTGATTGTGTGTTTCTAATCAGTGTGGAGGACATGAGTTATACTTCCATTAATTTACAAACCACTTATGATGGAACTCTGAAATTGTCCATATCATGCCACATCGATAAGAATGGGAGTGGTTGCATGGCAGGCGACTGCCCACGCACGCGCCTCGCGCGCCCTCAGTCGTCCATGAGCACGCGGCGAGGCGCATGCTAGCAAGCAAAACTGGATAAGAATTCCATCCCATAAAGCAACATGAAAATTCGACTATATTTGAACCAGCCTGAATTGTCAATAACCTTCTGTCACAGCATTCGATGGATGCAAATATAGAAAACCACGAACGTAATATGGGCACGCACGGTACACACACACTTCTTAGAGATCATTGCAACGTAACTGTCGACGGTTGGGATATCGATCTCAAGTTGCTAAGGTTCTTTAGAAGTGAGATAGGAGACACGCCGAACAGGATGAACAACAGCGAACAGGGAGACAGGGTTTTTATCCTGGTTCAGGCCTCTCGGGAGAGATAATAGCCCTACGTCCAGCCTTTCTTTATATCAAAGAGAATTACAAGGTGAAACCCGGCGAGATGAACAAATCTCGGCGAGTAAGCGAGGCGCAGTTGCCTGCTAGCAAGCAAAACCGGATAATAATTCCATCCAATAAAGCAACATGAAAATTTGATTATATTTGAACCAAATTGAATTGTCAATAACCTTCTGTCACAGCATTGGATGGATGCAAATATAGAAAACCACGAACGTCCTATGGGCACGCACGGTACGTACACACACACTTCTTAGAGATCATTGCGACGTGACAGATCACCTACGTAAAAAGCCTCCCTTACATGCAATACATGGAATCTTTTATAGGTGTTAGATGTTTCGTTGCTCTAAGCATGACTCCTTAGTTAATTAAGCACTCGTACCCTTTCATAAACACCTAAAAAATCCATTTTTTTTTATTTCTTTTAAGCATATATGTACCACTACACCTGTACTAGCTATATGATACGTGGCATGCCCCAAGGGCATGCTAGCTACCATAGTACCATGTAAGTTGCAGACTAGCAAGCCTGTTAGTGGCGACCTTCTCGCCCTAACAACACACCAATTAATTACTAATTAACAAGCTTGCCGGTGTTCCATGCTCCACCTCACATGCCCTTGGACGTTGAAACACCTCGTGTCGCTGTGCATGAACGACCTGTCCAATATTCGAGCCAATAAACTGTGTTGCTCGCGCGATCCAGTCGCTGCGACCATGGCAGCGCACGACGCAATCTCGGCTTCGCGCGAATTGAACTCCCCGTCCTCTCCCGCGCGCGTCATGCACCACGAACGGTTCAACCCCGCATCGCAAACGCATGCTCGCTCGCTCGGTGTTTATAAGGCGCACGGGCCGGTGTTTGCGACGAGTTCGTGCTTCGTTTCCTCGTCTCTGTTTTGGGGGGAGCGCGGCAGCCAGCCATGAAGACTGCTTCGTCGTCCACGTCGACGTCGGCGTCGGCGCACGCGTTCTTCCCCACCACCTCCACGCTCTGCACCCCGTACCTCCTCCTCGTCCCCCTTGGCCTCCTCGCCGTCGTTCTCGTCGTCCCCAGCCTCGGCGGCGACTCCTCCCACCTCCGCTCCGACGGCCTCGGTGTGCTCTGCTCCGTCGCCGCGCCGGGAGCAGCAGCCGCCGAGAAGAAGCTCGTCTCGCCGCCGCTGCCGTCGCCGCCGGCGGCGGCTCCGGAGCCGGAGCTCAGCCTGCTCGTCGGCGTCCTGACCATGCCGAGCCGGCGCGAGCGGCGGGACATCGTGCGGCTCGCGTACGCGCTGCAGCCGGCGGCGGAGCGCGCGCGGGTGGACGTGCGCTTCGTCTTCTGCAACGTGACCGACCCGGTGGAGGCGGCGCTGGTGGCGCTGGAGATCAGGCACCACGGCGACATCCTCGTGCTCGACTGCGCCGAGAACATGAACGACGGCAAGACGCACGCGTACCTCGCCGCCGTGCCGCGCCTCTTCGCGGCCGCCCCCTACGACTACGTGATGAAGACCGACGACGACACGTACCTCCGCGTGGCGGCGCTCGCCGGCGAGCTCCGGGGCAAGCCCCGCGCCGACGTGTACCTCGGCTACGGCTACCCCATGGGCGACGACCCCATGGCGTTCATGCACGGGATGGGGTACGTCGTGTCCTGGGACGTCGCCGCCTGGGTGTCCACCAACGGCGACATCCTCCGGCACAACGACACGCACGGCCCCGAGGACCTCCTCGTCGGCAAGTGGCTCAACATCGGCGGCCGGGGCAAGAACCGCTTCGACCTCAAGCCGCGGATGTACGACCTCAACTGGTACATGGACAACTTCCGGCCGGACACCGTCGCCGTGCACATGCTCAAGGACAACCGCCGGTGGGCCGCCGCCTTCCGCTACTTCAACGTCACCGCCGGGATCAAGCCGTCCAACTTTTACCATCTGCCGTGACCCATCGAACTGTTCATACTTTTTGTTCGCTTCATTTTTTTTCCCAAGGAAATTATTGAGATCATGTTGTTTAATTGTGCACGATAGCGCGTCCGCAATTCACATTCTTTTGTGATATTATTTTAAATCGGTATCTGATTGGTACGTACAACGACGTGGCTGAGTTGAGAATCTTCTGATCAAAGGATGTCATGTCTATGTCTATATATATTGAAGCAGGTAGATGGCTTCCATCGTTTCCAATGATGTTTTTAAAATAAAAAATATCCATTAAATCAATAATAAGCATCGTTAGAAAACAACTCGCTACTACCGAAATGGCCTTCAATCCTGGTTCCCCCAACCGGGACATGTAATTCGAGACTAAAGGCATGTGGGGCCAGTGGCGGACCCTGGATTTTAATAAGACCCGGGTTAACTACCGGCAAGTCTAGTTGCTAGATCAAACGGTAAATGATGTTCATAGCAATGTACGATAAAAATTTATCCAATCACACAGCTCAATTTGTCTAATCGAAAAGCAACATACAAATGAAAGGTAAGTAAAACAACATTAGTCGAACTAACTAGACCGGCTTGTGTTCAAAGACAACAGTAGTCAAACAACAGTAGTCTAATCGATAAACTATATTTTAGATTTCCAAATAACATGGTAGGAAATTATACCAAGGGCGTGGCTTGTGTTTAATTATTAACACAATAGTCAAACTAACTAGATCGGCTCTATTAGCTAGCTATTTAATTCACAACATAGATAATTCACAAATCATACTGCATGCAATTTCATAAGTAAAACAACATAAATTTAGATAAAATCATTGGTTAGAAGGATGATCTATAGAGAGAGAATTGTAGTCCTGGTTGTCAAATTGATCCTCAAGGTCTTCCAGATCTATACACGAACAATTAAATGATACAAAAATACGCATAATACGCATGAAACATTAGGCAAAGTGTGAAACCATAGGATTAATTTAAGTCATGTGCTTCACTTACAACCCTAGATACACATGACATGATCTGCATTCTGCAACCTGCCCTGTCCACTGGCTCACCTGAGGAGAACCGGAGGAGGAGGCCAGGGCGGCGGCCTGGGGGCGAGCCGGCGAGGCAGGAAGCCGGGACGGCGCCGGCGGCCTGGGGTGGGCGGTGGGCCGGTGGGAGGAGTGGGGGGCGCCGGACCAGGGCGAACCGAAGGACTGGAGGAGGAGGCCGGGGCGGCGGCAGGCGGCCTGGGGCGGGAGAAGGCGGCGTGGAGGGAGCGGCCGGGTGGGGGCGTCGGGGTGAGGCGGCGTGTGGGGAGAGCGGGGACGTCAGGACCTTGGGAGTGGCCAAGTGGCCGAAAACTAGGGGGTAGGTATTGCTACTGGGCTACGCCCCGGGCCGCAGCCTAGGTGGCCCTGGCCCTAGGTCCGCCCCTGTGTGGGGCCTGTGAGCTTTAGTTATGATTCGCCTAACCAGGACTATAGCAACCAAAATATTTAAAAAATATGTCAAACCCAAGACTCGAACCTAGGACCTCATGCCACCACATGACTACTCACTCTAATCCAAGACTCGAACCTACCACATGACTCTCCACCCTCCCACCCCCACGTATTGATTACAATAGGATATGCATTACTTTTGAAGTTTGCTGAAACGAGTCTTTAGTATTGGTTCGTAATACAAACCTGTACCAGTCTGCGAAAGGTGTCTTTAATGTTGCCTTTAACTAGTATTGGAAATCTAGAATTGTTACTGTTGCTACGAACCGATACTGATGCACTATCAGTACTGGTTTCAATCCAACTGTTACTGATGTGCCGGTAAATTAGATCATTTCTCTAGTAGTGACTCCACCTATAGCACCAATATCTACTAGAAGTTGTATTAAGATCTTGCACTTTTCTCACGGATGAAGCATTTATAGCATGTACGGTATAGTACAGTAAGTAATATCATGCTATGAATTTTATGTACGTTTGAAAAGACATGATTTTTCCTTGTTAGAGATGATACATGAATAACCAATATGACTCCTCCACCTTTTTTCTCCGATCTGTCTCCATCGATTGCAAATGCAAATGTACAGATGCATTCAATGTCGTCGTGGAGAAAAAAATTACACAACAACCCAACACAAAACTTCTACCAAAGAGGAAGACAAATCCTATTGTCTCCCTTGCCCCTGCCGTCGAGGTGGGGGAGACCTGGATTTGGGCCCCAGGCTATACAGGAGTAGGTGTAGGTCTACTATAGGAGGCATATACAAAGAGGATAAGGAGGGGTTGAAGCTTTCTAGCGGCGGATAAGGAGGCCGGGTGGTGCTTTCTAGCGGCGAGCTGCTTCAGCTTCGGTGATCCGACGGTAACAGGCCATTCGTCCATGACATATGCATCTTCTTGATGGTAGTAAGAGTACTACAAAACCTCAGCATTCTTGTTCATTTGGGATCTCTCAATCCAAGAAAGAGAGGGCGAATGCACTATTAGGAGACAGAGAGCCGGCGCTTGTGTTGCTGTTGGTAATGCTAGTGTTTGGTGACAGCGGATTTGGTGCTTCATCCTTTTCGAATCTTCATAAAATTGCTTGATTTTGTTCACTTTCTCCATCAACTTGAGTGGAGTCGATCAAAGGAGAGGGTCACCGATCTATTATTGTTGCCGTCACTTGTTATCTCCAGCGCCAACGCGGAAAGATCCAAAAACTTCCAAGGTTTTCATGTAATTCTACAGAGGATCATGTAATAACCTGCTTTGTAAGGGCTATTTGGTAATGTGGAAGTGTTTTATGCGATGAAAAGGATGCTTTAGAAAATAGAACAACTCCGCAGCGCCGTTCCCGTTGATGTTTGCTAGTAGAATCTCGTAGGCAGCTGACCCATTCTGGGCCGTTGTAAATTGTTTAGCCCATTTCAGTTCTTGGTTGCAAGTTTAGACCACAGCAGGCCGAGCAGGGCCTCGTGGGTCATGGCCAGAAAAGTGGTGGAGAAAAAAAGATTGGAAACGGGCCGTGCTCTCTCTTAAATTAATCAATTAAATGAATGAAAGAGTTCATTTTATAATCCCAAATTTCGGAGAAGGTGCCAAAAAAAATTCATAAATTCAAACCGGGATATCTGGACAAAACCGGACAAATAAACCCTTCGGCTCAATCAAAAGCAAGTTTTGCTGGCGTGCCATGCCAAGAAAAATAAAAAAACCATAATGCAAATATTGAAAAAAGCTGAAAATGCTCTGAAAATTTCAGAACTGGCAAACATACACCGAATAGTATGATTTTTGGACCATGTTTACTATATTTGATATTTTAAATATCTCTCCCTGATCACAAATATTTAATAATTTTAACTTTGTACAATCTTCAAGATAAAACTTTGACGATAAATTACTATTGTAATCTCAAGCGTGGCCGGAGGGAATAGTTTCAATTTTTTGCATGCCCCGTCGTCAAAAAAAGTTTTTGTTTAGGAAAATGGGTAATTTATCTAGAATTAATAGTTTAAGGACACTAAATATTCAATTTTTTATAACATGATCAGAGTAGTTTAAACTTATTTGGTTAGAATATCAATTTGGCTTTCTTAGTCTATTTTTTTTAATCATGAAGCAACCTCTAAAAGCTATTGAAAATAGCATGAATGAAGCGAATCAGTTTTAAAAAGCAAATAAATCTAGCTTAACATTTAATTTACTTTAGCTCAGGTAACATATTTATTTAGTTTAGTTACTCTAACTTGCAGCAATATAACACACATGCTTCGGCATTTTTTTTGTGGTCATCTCAAAGTTCAAGTTGTAAGATACACTTTTTCCTAGATGAATATTGCAAAGGTCCAATGTTGGTGTGCATGCAACAAAATGACAAGCACCCTCTGGTAGTAGTAAAACCAAAAGCATAAAAAGAAAATACAACATATCATATGTACATAGGTTTTCGTGTACACACCGTGTACATCAACTATCAAAGTTAATGAAAATTTCAAAAAAAAATTATAGATATAGTTCATTGGTTACTCTACTTATGTATAAAGTTTCACGATCAAATTCATTTTATATCAAGACTTATAACAAAATGAAAATTTAAAATTTTTTCAAATCGATAGATTTTTCTCTTTTTGTAACTTCTACTATAGAATGAATTTAAACTTAGGTAGAGTAAGTTCATGAGTATATTTATAATATTTTTCAAAAAAATTATGATTTTATTAGTTGTTGTGCACGGTGTGTACATAAAAAACCCTATGTACAATGGATACGTTGCCAAAGAGAAAGAAACACATGGCAGGCCATCAGGCTGAAACTACAGTGTTTATCATAAGAATTGTGAAATTGAAGTATCACGGTAGATTAGTAATGTGCTCTCTGTCATGAGCTGTATCATTTGGGCACGCCTAGAGTACACCATTCTACCCTTAAAGGGTTAAGACCACTGTACGAACATTTTTCTACACAAAAGACAAGAGGTCCTACTTTTTCTTTTTTTATGTATTTGCTTTATTCTAATCTATTAGAATTTGGAAATCAAAGCAAAGTAAAATATGAATCAATTTGAATTTATATGTGTAGATGATGATGTAGTCCACCACCTTTGCATTAGTATTCATTAGGTGATCACTGCAATCATTTGTTTTTTCTTCAAGCGAAATAAATTTCTTTAGAATTTTTTATTAATTTTTTTTATGTATATTCGATCAAATTTTTGTAAGTATTTTTTCATTGCTTTTATATTAATTGAATCTTACTTTTATAAACTTTAATGTTAATTGTAATGATATTTTTTTAAGATTACATTTTTTGTAGTAAGACCATGTGGAAATCCTTATGGTGTGATTTTAAAAACTATAATGAAAGTATTAAATTTTATATCGTGGGATTATCTAATTTTTGTGCCATTTAAACAAAATAACCAACATATCAACTTACATTATTTTACCTATTGAAAAAAAATCCCATAAAAATTAGAAATCTTCCATCGTGACCACATGTATATCTGTATATGCATGGAATGTATATCGAGGTTGCCATGCATAGTACTCATTATTGGACTTTTTATCATATATGGATATAAATCCAATGGGTTAGTGACTTTCAATGCCAGTTGGCCATCTATCTCTCTCTATGCATCTATCTCCTCTTTACTTTCTTACGGTCTCTCTCTTCCCCACATATCCTCTCTCTAGATTCTCCATTTTTTTCTTCTACCCGAGGGTTAGCTCGGCCATATGGAGTCCTCGGACGAGTTGGGTGTCCATGGTTACGGGGCCTCGTCGAATTTGGGAAAGAAGGTGTAACGTCCTCATTTTTATATAAATGAAATCATGCATAGAATTTGCAAATAAAAAAATGCATATAAATTTTAAAGTATAGAAATAAATATGTTACACTAAAAATAAAAGGGTAATTCAATTTCGATTTACGAACAAAGGTTTGTGTGTTTGTGAAATATAATAAAATAAATAATTGGATGTTTTTTTTTGAAAAACAAAATATTCTTTTGATAATTATTTTCTTAGTACGTATTAGTTATGTTTCACTGCTAGAACAACCTATTTACTCTTAGAAATATTTTATTTGTCTTTCTGAAACATCTCGTTTGCTCTTATGGAACATTTTATTTTGCTTATGTTTCATTATGAAACATTCTGTTTGCTCTTTTCAAAGATTATGTTTGTCTACGTGAAACATCTTTTTATTCTTTGCGAACATGTTCTCAAATGTTCCGGTGCTTACTTTTCAATATTTAAGTGTTTTAATTCAAATGTTTTAATGCTCTAATTCAAATGTTTTACCAGACAATAACTACACTTAAATGTTTCAATGTTTTAAAATAAATGTTCCAGCAACCTACAATGTTTCATCGCTACATAAGTCATGTTTTAATGTTTTTATTCAAATATTTTAGTAATCTACTTTCAATGTTTTAGTTGATTCTTCCAAATGTTTTAATACTTCATAGTTTTACTTCAAATACTTCATTTGTTTTAATTCAATTGTTTGTGAAGTGTTTTAAAAATCCTTTTTCAGCCCCCATGCATTCGTTTTAAAATATTTTAGTAATTTGTTTCCAGCTTGTTGGGGGAGTTTTTTTTTTCGAAACAGTGCCAGGAGCTCTTGCTATTCACCAATTTGGAGCAGATATACAGGTTACAAGGATAGGTGAACGAACAAAAACAAGACAAAGAAAAGCACTTTGGTTCAGCATGATTAGCGCGGGTTGTTCGCGTCCTTAGTTGTTCTTCGGGAATGGATTAGGTGATAATTAGCTGATGATGCACCGGCGTACAGGAGTGGCAAAGTGGCATCAATCTCAGTCCAACCGATCGATCGATTGCTCGCTGGATCATGCAGCTACAAACATACATTGATACATGCCGGGCTGCACCTGCATCTCACAGCTTTTGGCGAGGCGATGCACCGCGCGAGCGGCGAGGAGCTCAAAAGCCATGGCGCTCGGCAGCTTTCACCGCTCTTTCCCCCCGGCGCTAGTGCTCTGCTCTGCTCTGCCGCAATCGGCAGGCGAATCATTGCCGCCGCGAAGGCCGCGCAGCGCAGGCACACGACCCCGGCCGCTGCCGCAATCATCAAGGAAATTATTCGCCGGAGTGGGATCGACCAGCCGTGCCCGTGCAGCCTTCATCACGCACGCACGATCTAGCTCGCCGGCGCCGGAGCAGAGGCCAGCGATTCTCCCACTCAGCGCCGCACTCATGCCTGGACGCGGCAGATGCGAACAAAACGAGAGCAGAGGGCAGAGCCGAGCCGGGCAGCTAGGGCCAGAGCCACAGAGCACGGAGCGCGGAAGGGGGGCGCGCCAATCATTGCGCGAGAGCGAGATGCGATGCCGCGCCTTTGGAATTTACGCAGCGAGCGAGCGAGCAGAGCAGAGCACCACCACCACCGCCACGGCGCCACCACCCGCGTGATGATGTGCGAGCTGAACTGAAGCCTCCTGCGCCGCCGCTGCGGCCATGCCGGAGTGTGCCGGACTTGACCGGCGTCGACACTGGCCGACGCGACGTCGGGCGTGACGGCTTCTCTTCTCCGACCTCACCGGCGCAGGAGGAGGGCCCGGGCCTCCCCTCGCCGCCATCAATGCGTAAAGGGATCCTATGTCTCGACGCTCTGCCCTAGCTATAGCCGTAGCCAGTACCACCACCAGCTGCTGCTGCCACAGTGCGCGCTGCTCTGAGCTCTCAGAGATTCCGTCGTCTTCCTGCTGCGGCTGCAGCGATGCGAGCCTTGGTTCGTAGCATGTTCGTCGATCTTTGGCGGGCGTGAACTACCAGTAGATCGCTCGCCTTCTCTTTGGTGTGCTTCTGGTGTGTGTGTGCGTGTGCGCGCGCGTCTGACGGATCCGATCGAACCGCGCGTGGACGATGGGCCAGGAGATCTAGGGGAGTTGATGGCTCGCCGGCAGGTTGCTCATGAGATCTTTGACGGCCTGCCATTGCCGACGCCTGGCATCTTGCTACAGTAGACGTGCGCCCACGCTGCTAAGCTCGAGGACAATCATGGGGTGCTCGCTCTCTCTCTTTCGCTCTCTGCATCTTCTGCTGTCGCTGTGTCCGTGTGTCGGGGCCAAACTCAATAGTTGCCATGATTTTGTTATAGTACCCACATTTTTTTTTGTATTTTATAGGCTATTGTTTGATGTATACATGATGCCAGCTTTAGCATAAGGTTGGATGTATCATAGATCTAAAGGATGCTAAATCTGCTATAATTCCAATTAAGGGTGGACCCACCACTTAGGCCTATGTGGGCCGCTGCTCAGGCTTGAATTTTGCTTCAACGAAAGATTTAAATTTCAGTCAACCAAAAATTTCGGTCCAAGACGTGTATAAGGAGTGGTTCTTTTTCCACGTCTGCTCGTGACTTGTGAGGTCCATTGTTCAAATCCTACGACCGCTTCTTTCTCTCTTTTTTAGCCCATTTCGCCGCGCTGCTTTCGCTGTTGGTTTCAGATTTACATGCCTTTGAAGAATTTGGGAAAGATTATATTATACATGGCCTTAGCAGTTTCTTGCACCCAAATTGGTAGCTCATCAAAACCATCCGGCAAGCACCTTGGATTGAATGCTTTGACTTCAATTGGTTCTTGAACCATGTCAGGTTCAATTGAGTCCTCCACAATATTGGGTTCAAGTGAGTTGCCAACATAATCATTTGTAACCTTAATGCTTCCCCATGCAAATGTTGATAATGCCTATTGCAACGGAGGTGAAGGCGACAACGACACGAGTGGTGGTGAAGACGACAATGGAACCAACGACAGCGAGGATGGCAGTTGTATCGACGACAACTCCATCATTGGTGAGTCTTATGCGATATGTGTTGCATACTCTCTAGTAGTGTATTTAGGGACTGTTTGGTTGGTGATTAATCTTATCAGACCTTGTCACACCTCGTGTTAGGCAATTTAGGCATCCGTTTTGTTCATTGCCACATTTGTGACAATATTTCTTTTTTTCTATTTAGATCTCACATGTAGGTGACTCAAGAATGTGTACAGATTCCGTTAAGGAAGCCAAAGTGTAGTGGAGAATTTCTTGGCCACAAAATGTGTGGCTTGCCACGTTTGTCTATGGTTAGGTTAGCCAAAGTTAACGGTGAACCAAACAGACTCTTGTACTCCATTTCAAGAATAGAAAGGGACTCGTATCTTGGAGTTTCTCACTTGATTTTTTCCGGGAAACACGGCAGCGAGGAGTACATGTACCAAGAGCTATTGTGAAACGTAAAGGACAATAAACATCATCAATTGAAGGATAAATCCGACCAAGAAGTCTCAATGGTCTACTTTTCCTTTTTTTAAAAATAATTTTGAGCTACTGTTATTTTAAAATAGAGAAAATATGATGTATATTTGTACTATGATTGTTAATGCTCTCACATTCTTCACCTTGGTCAAAACTACTAGTAGACAAATACTCCGTAGCACATACCACTCACTCAGCTTTGTTTTAGCATCTAATCTACCAATCGCCTGATACTAGCAGACAGCACAGAGTAGCAGACTAGCATGCAGCCAGGCGCCAGCAGCCCAGCACTACATTATCTTTGGGGCCTACGAGGTGCATCGTTCGAAGTAGTATATACTTCCATCTTAACTGCACCTATATATTTTTTTTCTGTCGAGTATAGTGTCTGTGTATTCGGTTCGATCCCTGCAGCGATAAACTAGGAGTAGTAGTTCGTGTTTAGTACGATATCCAATGGTTGACCTCGCCGCAGTAGCTCATTAGCTTAACTAACCATCTTCGCTAATAACCGATAGGGGGCAAAGCTAGTGTATGAGCAAATCATATTAATCTTGGGTTAAGTGCTTTAGGCCGAAAAATAAGCTGGATTCATGTCTAATTAGCATCTCGTGAATGCAGAGTCCAGGGATTTGGGGAGTACTCTGTTCTGTACTCCTACCAAAGTGCCAAACTAATCAGGGCGTGGATCTTCTGAAGTTGCAGAATCACTATCGTGCTGTAATTGGATGTGTTCGAAATGCTGCAGACACCAAACAAATCCGAGTGGTCTTTTACAGTCCGTTGATTCAACTGTTCATATCACTTACATTGATTTAAATATACTATATGCTCGAATAGCATACGTAGCATGTGATAATCAAACATTTTAATTTAAACATACTACCACAAAATACTACTTACCTAGTTACCTATAATGTACAAGAAAATAGATCTAGCAGTAAATCTCATTTTATGATAATACATTAATATGTTTGTGTGTAACATTCTTTATGATAATGGAAGAAAAACTTTTGGCATTTATTGTTAGAATATATGGTTTTAACCTATGTGTTATTAATTTCTATAGATCCAACACTTGCGTGAATACTCAATTCTTGCACATGTGTTAATTTCTTTTACAATTATTTTATTCTCTAATTTCGAGGTCAAGTACAAAGTTAGGTAAGGTGGAAGAGTACCAAGTTAAACAAGGTTGAGATCAAATACCAAATTCGGCATGCTTCTTGTCTTACATATATTGTCCAACTTGTGTGTCTTGTTTAACTTGCGTGTCAAGTTTCACTTGTCAATTTGATGGTATCCTACTTTTGGATAGCCCTTTTCTATGTCTATAAATACCGACTTGCGTCTTTTGGAAGAGACAAACTAGAGTGGATAGAAGAAATTGCACACACACGAGAAAAGAGATTTTGCCTCTTCCTATTCACCACGATGCCACATATAGTTCACTCCATCCCTCTGCACTAGCTAGTGTGCACTAGAGAGGGGGAGAGCAGGTCTCCGAAACACTCCGTCATTGAGATCCTTCACTGGGAGACAACGAATATGGTTTTTTCAAAAGCGTCGAGTGTGACTGCTTACTTTGTCTGCTTTCAGAACGTCGACTACTTTCTTTACGTTTTAATATGCGTCGACTACGTCATCGCAACAACGAGCTCATCACCATCTAACCTCGGTTATGAGTCTGAGATAGGTATGTGGCTATGTGCTTTCCAACCCGTGCGGAGTCATTTTCTTACTGTGGCGGGTTGTTCTATAGAAAATTTGTGCTTTTTTGTGGATTTTGTATATGAGCATATATGTTAGCGATATGTATGGTTTACATATACGCCTAGTTGTACTCGCGTTTACTGTTAGCCGGCTAATTGAATCTAAAAATGCACCTGAATTCAACATTTATATCAAGACACGCAACTTTATTACGTTGTAGCAGGATCACAGTCACTAGCTCTGCTGCCTTTTAGGATATGAGAGGAAATTAAAATACAAGTTATTTTTAACCACTATCAATCCTTCGTACCGATAAAACGACAACTATGATTAAAGAAGGTCCCCGTGTAACACAGATCTTCTAGGTGGCAACTGGCAAGCCTGCATGCATATACGTGCACTAGCAGCACGCTAGTACTATATCATAACACAATCCCCATGACCAGATGGAGGAGGAGAAACCATGCATTTGCTCCTCTATTTCACACCATAGATGATAGATTAGTCGACGCGCCGTGCACAGCGCACAGGAGGAGACCGGGAGGGATGTAGCAGAACGGGGGACCATGTTGATGGGGGTGTTGCATGCAGATGCCAGTGCCCTACTCCATTTCGTGATGCTGCATGCATGTGAAGGCTACTGGTTTGTACTTGCGAAACGTGCGCCCAGTGCGGTGTGGGCCGGGCCGGCCGGGCGCCGTACCGTGCAGCCGTACCAGCTGCGGATGAGTGTGAGCCAAGCTGGCCTGTACGGTGCCTCTTTAGGTGTCGTGTCGGCTCCGAGGCTGAGCTGAGCTCACTGTCACAGCTCGATCACCGTTCTGCAAGTCCGGCCGGCTAGCTTGATTTGTTTTTGGTTCCTACGATTTAAGGCTGTCACTTCTAGACTTAAATCGTCGTACGTTAAGCTAATAATTGGTTTATGCCACATCATTTTTGTAATGGAAACATAATATAAAACAATGCATCGTAAGGCATATATACATAGAGTAAATTGTAAAGCAGATACATGAAGTTTGCGTATGTTCTCGCTTAGGTCTAAAATCTTTGAAACCGCATAATTGTATATATGAAGTTGTCTTTTGGTTTCACTCCGAAGTGGTTTATATATGGTAGTTTTGATGACTAGACTACCACATCACATTGCATACATGGTCACAAAAGATGCTTTTTCCCACGTCATCACCCATTCAGTTCCATGTCCCTTCTTTCCCCTCTCTCTTTCTCATCTCTCACTCGGCGCATTTGAGGTCGTTGAGATCAGAGCTGTCGTCGACGAGTCGAGCACATGTTGCGCCACCGCCACTCACTTGATATATGCTATTCAGGGTAGACGCTATCGGGCAGTCAATAGTTCGGGACTTCGTGAGGGATTTAAATGGATGCAGAGAGATTGATCCAGCCAGCTAGGGCCCAAGGAATGGAGGGGATGTTTAGGAGGACAGGATGGGTCATGTACTCACGGCCTCACTCACATGGCGGGACTAGGCTGATGGGGTAGTGGGCACTTGCGCTAGGGGAATGGGGAGAAAAAAGGAATTATGCTCTTGATTTCAAGTTTATCCTGTAGGAGAGTGGAAGAGGTCTAGTCGGCTGTCTTGGCTCGACTTTCCTCCTTCCTGCTGTCTTGGTGAAGACTGCGGTAATGTTATCGGTTCTTTGCTTGGTTAATTGAATCTCTCTTTCATTGCCTCCCGAGAGTAGCTTTAATCCGCCTTTAGGAAGTGAAGTGAACCGGGAACGAAAGAATAAGCTGTTATAGAATCGGTTTAGAACGCCGCTCGTCCTTTCTTTCTAGATGCAATTTTTTTTAAAAAAAATTCTGTGTACAACCGTACACCTTGGATCCCACCTGGACCCTCTCCTGCTTGCAGGGGAAGCTTTCAGTGAAGCATTGCAAGGGCAACCATGAGCAGGGCCGCTCTACTGGTGCAACACATCGATTTGCTTAGCATTGAATCATCCTTTGTTTGGCCTCACAGTGAAGCATTTGGTAAAGCATGCGCAATCAACAGACACGGCTTCGCTCCGTCCCTGCCCCCGCGTGGTTCTAGCTCCACTCTGATGTTCTTCGTCGTGTTTACAGGGGTAGGTGTTCACAAGTCGATAGCATGTACGATATGGAGTACTTTTATTTGGTGTGAAGTCTATAGCATGTACGATATACATTTTTTTGGTACGTCACACCTTGCGTAAGCCTAAATGTGTAATTTTCTTGCAAAAAAATGTGGCTCGCTACACTAACCTGCTCTTCCTTTTATTTTTGAAAAAAATAGAAGACCGGAAAGCTGACTTCTCTTCAATCATATATAGCACGATGAAAAAAAAAAGCAATAGAAATGAAGGACACAGTGCAAAGGAACATTACAGAAGGCAGATTACTTTTGAACTGAAGCTTATGCTAGCTGTATGGACTAGTTTATCGTAAAGATGAAATTTGAGAGAAATTTTGATACTTAATGTTCACTTTGTTCGATTTATTTTCAGAACTTTCTGAGAAGCTGCTTACAGAAAAATGAGTTTGAGAAGCGAGAATGTTTGTTTCTAGAAAGGTAATTAGTTTTTAGCAAACCAAACGGTGGGGTTGAACGATGTTGATGCTTTGGAGCTAGAAGATGATGGCATGGAGCTCGCAGCGAACGTTCTTTGCGGAGGCAGAGCAAGTTGCACATCGCTCCGGAGCGAAGTGCTTGCAAAACACGTCAAGCCTTCACAACTGACGATGTCGCTGTCCATGAGCCTTCGCCGGTCGTCCGATCCGTCTCGTCTAGCTACCGTTGCTAGCGCCTGAGAAGTGTGAACTCGAACACGTCAGAGAGCAAGCGTTAAAGGTAGAGGGTGGCAAGATCAATAGGATCAAACGTAATATTTAAATTCTTTCAGATAATGAATTCCTTTTTGACCTCTACAGCAATTGTGGATGCATACGGTCAGACGCTCCTTTTCAGCTTAACGGCTTAACGCCTTAACAACTTATCTACGTTTTAAAAAGCCATATGATTTGAGTTTTTTTAAGTCCCTTTTTTCGCTGTTTTGAAAGTGGGTCCTAACAAGGGATTTTTTTTCTCGACCGAAATTTCGGGAAATTTCGCGAAATCCGGAATTTTCGCTGCGAACCGAAACCCTTTCGAAATTTTTGAATTCAAAAAATTTGAGCTACCTTGAGACATATATATAAAAGGAAGGCATAACTTGATTCTACACAACATCTCATGTAGCCTGGTGGGTAGTGTGTTGTATAACAAGCAAGAGGTGCATGGTTCAAATCCCAAGTTCAACATTTTTTTTGAAAAATTCAAATTCTCTTTTTTTATTTTGGCCGAAATTTCGCGAAATCCGGAATTTTCGCTGGCCACCGAAATTTAACCAAAACCAAAATTTTAATCCCTGGTCCTAACGCTTTAAAAAGCAAGTCAAACGAAATGTATCCAAATCTCGAGACTACCTCGAGAAACGTATGAAATTCAGTCATTTGAGTCGTTCAGCTGTTTAGTTGTTAAGATCAGCTCAAAAGAACAGGGCTAAATTCTCTAGCATACTGTCCTTTGTCTTTGTCACGCTAACATGAAGGCTATGGTTGATTTGGACCTACATGTCAGTGAAGCAAAGACAAAGATGGTATGGAAATGGATACACGCCCCGTATGACCATTACAGATGAATTCGGACGTAATATTTGTAAAGTTTTTTGTGGTATTTCTCAGAGTTAGTGGCTTGCGTCGTTGCGTGCATAGCAATTCAGTTATATTCTTCGTACGTGAAGACTAATCTTTTAATGAGATACTCTTTTCATATCTTAAAAACTTAACGTTTCGGACATTATCACGGTCTTCAAAATAAAATCTTTATCATGTACTGTTAATGTTTTGGACATTATCACGGTCTTCAAAATACAACCTTTATCATATACTGTCAATGCAACTTACTTACAAAATCCATAAAAAAAATTATGCAAATATAATGTTTTGCGAGAAATTATATGTATCATTTTCATGTACCCATTCCAAATAGTTCAAAAAAATGTTTCATAGATAAAATTTTAAAATTTTGACTTAATACAAGTTTAAAACGTTAAATTTTTGTCATGTGGAATGCATCAAAAAGTTTAAAACGAAATTTTTTTCCCCGATGTTGGTTTTGTTGCGCCGTATATTGTAGAGTATGAAAACAATGGGATAGGTAACTACTTTTATGGATTGTGGCACACACCTATATAATACTAGTTAGCCCTAAAATACAAACATAAGAAAATTGTACAATAAACTTCATAAAAATTAAACAAAATACCAAAGTATGTATGCACCAAATGCAAGGGCCAGCAGTTCTTTGAAAAGAGATGCGCCGAACTGTCTACATGATCCATGCTACCTCCATATCATTAAAAACAGCCAGCTGCTAGCTAGCTAAGCTAGCGTACGTCGACGATCGCCGTCCTCGATGACTCGTCTTCATCTCTGTCCAACTCATCCCTTGTCGTCGAGCCCCAAAACTCCAAAATGAGACGACGACATGCACCGTTTGCTTTGCTATTTTCTTGATCGATCGCTCATCCGTATGATATTTTTGGATTTGTTAGACAGAGAAACCTAATCGCCACTCGCTGGCTTCACCTGCCCAACTACACTTTTTTTTTGTGGATATTTTTCTCTCTTGTTCGATTCTGGAAGACCTTTTGTACGAAATCAACGCATATTAAAGAACGGGAGAGATTAGAACGGCCAGTGGTGCAGAAGTCGCCTTCCCATATGTTGTTACTTTCCTTGAATTTTCGTCGTGCTGACGAAGCCCGTCTGAAAATTAATGGGGTAGATTAACTTGCATCGCTGTTTGGGATGTTGCCATATTATGGGTGTGAATTTATACCGTAGGGGAAAACTATAGCCGTCTGGATCACTACTATAGCCGCATTTGGAATACAATTGTTCACACACACAAAGGGTCGTACGGAATTAATCCACGCATGCCGAACGAAAAACTTTAGGCCGATTTTTCATTCGGGAAATCGGGATTGATTTGTCATCAGGCGACGGAGACTTATTTAGCTCTCAGTCAATTTTCTGAGCTGTTGATCAAACACCTCCATAGGACATATAAAAGATCCAGCAAACATCTAGATATGTGAGAAATTGTTCGAGAGAGAAATAAGTCTCAGTCGCCTGATTATTAGCAAATGTGTTTCCTTTTACGCCCTGTGGCGCACTGTCAAATGGTGTTAATCACTGCTGTTTGAGATACATGCAAGTTAAAAAGTTCGGCGGCTATGAATACCCTTTTAAATGTTTTCAATTGGATGCTAAAACCACGGAGTACATGTGTAGATCGATCCATCGTAAAGAGTACTTCTAACATATTATAAACTTAGCAGATTTCATAAATAATTTTAAAAATAACTAGCAATCAAAATTGTATTTTGAAGATGGTGATGATGGTTATAACGTTGTACATTTTTAAACGGACGAGTAGTATCACAAAATTTTATCAGCCCTTCTAAGTATTTCCAATTGCTCATGACAAAGGGCCTTTTACATACAAAGAATAGTTGCTATGTCCAAATAAAAGTGTCGATCAAACGAGTTCTCTGTAGAGTTTATTTTGATTTGAAAGATCAAAGAACCTCCTCTTGTCATTGATTAAACTTCTACAATGTGGAAAAGCAAAGCGACACAAGGGAGTTTTTTTTTACCTTGCTTCAGACCTCTCAACTTGGAGATAATAGCCCTACTCCAGCAGATGGATTCCACTGAGAATACCATTACAATGTGCTGGAGATTTTGGGATGCCTAGCGCAATTGCCTCAATATCTCGAAGATTGGATGGTCTCCCCTGATTCTATGGTGGGTATATTTATATTAGTTACCTCCTATCTCATATGCGTAACATTCCTTATCAAATAGAGTAATTATAGATATATATGAGGTTCTATCTATATACAAATACATATATATTTGGACTCCTTGCCGGTGGGTACGCCCCAAGTCTTCCAGAAGGTTTGTTGTCTTCCATATTGAGAGCATGGCCTACAGATGTCGGTTCCTATAGATAGGGTAAGACCTGGCCCGCTGGCCGCTTGAACTTACCATGAGCAAGCATGCTAGTAGCAAATATTTATGACTTGACTCTTCACATAGCTCGTATCCCTGCAGCACGACCTCCAGACAGCACGCAATTCTTTCCCTAAGAAACACATCCAGGGGTAGTATGCGAATAATTGTCAGAAGAGCCTTTATGTAAATAATAATGATAATAATAGCCAAACCTCGACAAAAGTACTACTGCCAATTATATAGTATAGCTTTGCTTTGGTATATTATACCTCTCCCAAACACAAACAAGTGCATGCCATTCTAGACATCATCATCTCCAAAATATAAAATTGCAAATAATTTTATATTATTTATGTAAATCTAATTTTTTAAATTTTAAACCTATCCCCTTTATGCTATGACAATACGGGGGACACCTAAATATCCATGAGAATATTAATGGTTGACATTAAAATGGTATCACTGGATAAGTTGTGGAAAGGAAACTATTTATCACATGGTAGTATAGTCCACGTTATGAATGCGTAGGGCCTTACATTAATTCCCATAGATTTATGGATTCCCAAAAAATTATTTTGAGCATACCAATCTATAAATGCACCCAAATTTAGTGTACACTATTAATAACAAGATACATAGAACATGTTTAAAGCTACATTTGATAAGAAAGACATGTTGATTATGTTTCCCTCTTCTTGAGAATAACTTTCGAATGCTTGAAATACATGAAACCTAAAATTTGAAATTTTAGCTATGAATATCTCAATTTAGATATGTAGATTGGGCGCATAAAAAAATACGCATATTTATCTAGGAAAGGGATTCAATAATTCCAAAATTTTAATTTTCTTTACAAAGAAAAATTTAATGGTTTTTAGTACTTTTTACAACTAAGTTGCTAGTGCTTAATTGTCAAAGATATTTTGAAGACTGTATCGACATCAAAAACCACATTTTTTTTGTAACGAGAGACGGAGCTATCAAGGGAAAATCATGTTTTTTTTTTTGAGAATAAGGCCATCCATTAAAATATCAGAACATCAGAGTACATCCATTGACAGGTTTTTAGTCGAGATTACAGAGTGTTTAGTAAGCAAAAGCATTTGAATTTGTGAAACGCGTGTGTAAACACATACTGTATTATGCAAATACGGAGTACTATAAATAGCTAGAAAAGGAAGGACTTGCATCCATGATAGCTACCCGGCAAAATTTTCCAACTCCACTTCATTGACAGTTGTTGCTTAAAATCCTCGCCATGAAGGAATTGATCCCGATTCCTCAAAGCCCGAAAAAAGGTCCACGTGGACATGGTGTGTGACAGCCTTCTAGCAGAGGACGGACCCAAGGAGAGGGGCAGTAGCGCTAGTACCATCAGTTCTGCCATGGCAGCAGCATCCAATCAATCGAGGCATTCAGGCTGTGTGTGCTGCATCATGACACTGTGCAGGTGCATACATACATACGAGCATATCTCATTCCCAGTCCAAGCTACCCCTGCCCAAGATCTCTCTCGGTACGTGCGACCGTCGCCGATCGATTCTTCCCCCCCACCTCTCTCTCTTCTCTCTCTCTCACTCTTCTCCCGCCATTGATGGCGACCTTGAAATCTTTTATTCTGAGGCCTCCCGTGCTATAAATTGGCCGCCTCCCCCTACATCTGCAACGGCAGCGTTGGTGTCGTCGTGTACTCGTGTTTCTTGTGTGCGTTTCTTGCTGAGGAGGGGGATCAGGGAGGCGGCCGGCGGCGATCATGAGGGAGTATTTGACGGCGATGGCGTCGGTGATGGGGGCGGTGGCGTTCCTGCAGGGGGTGCTGCACACGGTGTTCCCGGCGGAGCTGCGGGCGGCGGTGGCGCGGCTGGTGGCGCGGGCGACGAGGGCCTTCTCCCCCTACTGCTACTTCGACGTGACGGAGACGGACGGGATGAGCAGCAACGAGATCTACGACGCCGTGCAGCTGTACCTGAGCAGCACGGCGGCGCCGGCGGCGGGGGCGCGGCTCAGCCTCTCGCGCCCCCACAACGCCTCATCCTTCACCTTCGGGCTCGCCGCCAGCGACCGCGTCGTCGACGCCTTCGGCGGCGCCGCCGTCACGTGGGAGCACGTGGTGGCGCCGCGCCAGCCGGGGGGCTTCTCGTGGAGGCCGCTCCCCGAGGAGAAGCGCCGGTTCACGCTCCGCATCCGCCGTGGCGACCGGGACAAGCTCCTCCCGGCGTACCTCGACCATATAGTCGCCACCGCGGCGGACATCCGGCGGCGCAGCCAGGACCGGCTGCTCTACACGAACGCGCGCGGCGGCGCCATGGACGCGCGCGGCATGCCCTGGGACCCCGTCCCCTTTAAGCACCCCAGCACCTTCGACACGCTCGCCATGGACCCCGACCGCAAGGACGCCATCATGGCCGACCTCCGCGACTTCGCCGGCGGCAGCGCCTTTTACGAGCGCACAGGCCGCGCCTGGAAGCGCGGCTACCTCCTCTACGGCCCCCCTGGCACCGGAAAGTCCAGCATGATCGCCGCCATGGCCAACTTCCTCGGCTACGACGTCTACGACCTCGAGCTCACGGAGGTCGGCAGCAACGCCGAGCTCCGGAAGCTGCTCATGAAAACCACCTCAAAGTCCATCATCGTCATCGAGGACATCGACTGCTCCGTCGACCTCACCAACCGCGCGGCGGCGGCGGCGGCGGCACCGGCGCCGAAGCCTCCGCGGCCAGGCATCGACGGCGCGATCGACCAGGACGCGGCGGCGGCGGCGGGGCGTTCGATCACGCTATCCGGCCTGCTCAACTTCACCGACGGGCTGTGGTCTTGCTGCGGGTCGGAGCGCATTTTCGTCTTCACCACCAACCACGTCGAGAAGCTCGACCCGGCGCTGCTCCGCTCCGGCCGGATGGACATGCACATCTTCATGAGCTACTGCTCCTTCCCGGCGCTCAAGATCCTCCTCAAGAACTACCTCGGCGTCCTCGGAGACCCGGACGACGGCGACGGCGCCACCGCCGCCGTCATGCGTGGCCTCATGGAGTGGATCGACGCGGCGGAGATCACGCCGGCGGACGTCAGCGAGGTCCTGATCAAGAACCGTCGGAGCGGGGAGAAGGCGGCCATGGAGGAGCTTCTCGAGGTCCTCAAGGCCCGCGCCGAGAAGCGGCTGCTGGGGAGCGGCGCGGCGGCTGCGGCGGCGGCGAGGAAGGACGCCGCCGGCGAGAACGAGGAGGAAGAGGAGGAGAAGAGGGCGCTGGAGAGCCCCAAGGAAGGGAAGGAGCCGGCCGCCATCGACAGCTGCAAGGGCGGACAAGACGACGCCGACGCCGACGCCAAGAAACAGCTGTGAGTGAGCAAGCAATCAAGCAAGCTGAGGCTGCTGAGCCGACTAGCCTAGCTGACGAGAGGGACAAGGAAGAGAGGGAAAACTCCAAGGTGGCAAAGGTTCAAATTTCTCCAGCCCAACTGGTCACACACACGGCTGAATGCAATTATGAAATGCAAGAGAGACCCTTTCTGAAGGAGAAAAAAGGGGCTTTTTTGCTCTCTCTTCTGGCCTTTTTGATGTCTGTAGTAGCTGTCTTTTCTTCACCCAGTAGTTATTACTTAGTTTCTCTACGATAAAAAGAAAAAAAAAAGTCTTTCGTGTGAAAGCTACTGCTTTGTTCTGGTTGCTAAATGCTGCCGTTGCAGTTGCAGCAAGTTTAGCCTGCTTCCGTGACTCCGTTCATCCGGTGTATAAACAAAAAACGGCGCCTTTCAGACATGTTCAGCACACGTTCCTCTGTTTCTTGGATCCCCATTGCCCCGTCGTATCCTCCGAGGCGATCGACCCGGCTCCAGGCTTCCAGCTCGACGACGCCACGCCTCGATCGGGCCAAGATTATCGCTCCGATTTCACCATGTGCTGCAGCTCCGCATTCATTGCACTGCAGCCACATGAGACGGAGCAGACGACTGTACTCTTTGCTGCAGTGCGGCGAGAGCGAGACCGCGACTTGCGAGTGTCTTCGCACTGTCTTGTGCGTGCTTTGCCGCTGCTTCTGCCGCCGTGTAGTGTCCGGTGTACTTGTGCTTGTGCGGGCTTCGGCTTCTCGGATCTCTAGTGTGATGTCTTTTCGGCGTATCTTTCGTTGGCATGTTACTGTTTGTTGGTATATTACGGTAGCAAATTTGAGAGTCTTTAAAAAGAAGTTTTAAAGATTAGTTTTACGATCTTTGGAACGACAACTAAAAGTCACGAAAAAATCATTACAAATTATCACAACATATAAACTATATAAAAATAACAAAATTTGATACAGTAATACGCAATGGTATGTAACGCGAAAAGAACATATGTTTCGTGGTTATGATTTAGGTTCAATTTTTTGACTGATTTGAACGGTCAAATAGTTGAAATGACCTAATTTGAAGAGCTCCTTAAGGTAGTCTTGAAATTCTGATCCATTTTATTTTACTTTTTTTTGGAACATTAGAACCCGCCTTCAAAACAAGAAAAGACAGACTCAAAACTCAAAGCATATATGCCTTTTCAAAGCATAGATAAGCTGTTAAGCTGAAAAAACAGAGCTTTATTTTTATTATAATTTTAAAAAATTGGGCGTCTTTGAAAAAAATCTAAAAAGACTTAAAAGTTGTTAAAAAGTATATCTTAAAATGTTAAGAAAACTTTAATAAGTCTTAAAAATGTTTGATCTGTTAAAAAATACTCTCTTCGTTTTTTCGACGCTTTTAAATTTTAAACACGTCTTTAACCATTCGTCTTATGAAAAAAATGTAAGAGGTAAACATGAAAAAAGGGTCCTGCATAATGTATCTTTATAGATAAAATAAATCATAACAAAATGTATTTACGTAGTTTATTTATATACCTCAAGACGAATGGTTAAAGACCTGTCTAAGACGGGAGCGAGAAATTCTACAAAACCAGATCCGAATTCTACAAAACCGGCGAGCTGACGGCGGCGACGACCGGGGTCAAATCATGAGCCACGAGCCTGCGAGGCGACGACCAGTGTGGGGGTGGGGTGGGGCGGTGCGTTCAGATCAGGAATCAAGATCAGAATCAGAATCTATGCATGTTCCTTCCGTGACATTCTTCTGTGTAGAACTCTGGTCTCTTTTGGCCCCAGCTTGATCTCGATCGTATCGGCATGTGGTTCTTTGGATACTGCCGGCGAAATACGGAGGCGGAGGATATCATCGCGGGGAATCTCTGATCCCCTGCAGCTGAGCTGATCGGTCCACGCGCAGCTCGCAGCTGACAAGCTCGCGTGCTGTTGAAAGCTAGCAATGCGATCTCTTCTTCTTCTTCTTGAGCTTGTTCTTCTTCTTTTTCTGCATCCCGTCTTCCGGCTGCATCCTTGAGGGGCAGTCGCGAACGGAGATGCCGTCTCCTCGAAGAAATCGCTCCAGGTTTACCGGAGTGCAGGGCAGGGCGTGAATCGTGATGGATCGATGGCGATGCTCTGGACGTTACGTAGCATGGATCAGGGATGGTTTCTTGCAGGCAAGAATTGAAGAACTCAAAAGGGTGATGGATCGATGCATGCCCAACCGTGTCCATCAGTGTCTCGCCATGAATTCAGTCAACGGTAGATGTACCTGGAATCTGCAGCCCCGGAGTTTACTGCCAATCCGACCAAGGATCTGGGGCAGCAAGGAAGCCCTCAAATCAGGCCGTCTACAATCTGTGTCAATCATGTGACGTGATCTGACCGTGCAGTTAAAGCGTAGCGGAGAGAAACAGAACAGAGGGAAGGCAGCCCAGGTGTTTCTTGCCGTAATTGCATGAGGAACATGGACAGCAAAATCAGAACTCGGACGAGGATTCCGTGTGATGTAGCCAGCCTGTAGCACGTGCCAGCTCTGGAGGTATACGTAGTGGTGGATTCTAGCCGATGTTGAGCGAGCTGAATGTGTCCACAGTCCACACTCGTGCTTGGTTCGATTTCAGAGCTGGTCGTTGAGCTTGAACTTTACATCGGCAGGTTTCATGGGAAACACCAAATACCACATTCTTCACCGTGAAAAAGGACCAAATCAGCTGTCGTATAACTTCGTATAATGTATGCTATACGAAGTTATTACGAGCTTTATTCTTTTTGCAGAAAGAGTAGTAGTTACTCGTATTTTAGATGTTTTGCTAGCCATCAATCAAGTTGTATGGTTTTAATCTAGTGTTTGTCACCAAGTTGTTTTGCTGCTGTAATGGGAGTCTTGTTGAGGCTCCCATAAACCTACATTTTGTTTCCGTTATCTTCTGAGTAATGGAAATCAGGGTATATCCCTTGTGGAAAAATCGATGCAGTGTCCTGCAACCGCCGCCACATCGCGCACCCGCCGAAGCCGCCGCCACATCGCACATCCATCGTAGCCAACGCTACGTGACACACCCGGTGTCACCTCCACCGCCGCATTCCCACTAGGCACCGTCGCCCCCGTGCAGTGCAAGATTTCCTGGGAAGAGGATGGGGCAGGCCAGGTGATGTAGGGGGAAGTCGGAGATCAAGAGACTGCGAGAGGCGATGGGGCGGGCTGGCCTGGAAAGACCGAGAGAAGCGTGGTGCCTAGGAGAGGATGGAGCAGCATGGGACAATTGATGGGGTAGAGGTGTCCTAATTATTTGTTGCATGGTGAACAACCGGACCGTTGCCTGGTGGGCTATGGGCCGTCATCTGATACGTGGTTTGGTAAACCACGAGGTCTGGTGGAGTGGTGAGTTAGGTAGCTTGGTACCTTGGTGTAGTGTATTTGAGAATTAAAGCTGAAATCGAGTAGCTTAGGAACGATTCGACAGATAACCGAGATTGAGTTTGAGCTTGATCTGATTTTGAGCGGGTTGTCGAGCCTGAGCATTTGGTTCAACCCTACGTACACATAATCACGCAAAAGTGTTGGAGAGGTACCAAGATATGCTAGATAACTTAGGGCATTCTAATACTATGGACTATCACCTCAATATTCAGTTGTTCTCCCTTATTCTCCTATTTTTCTCTATATTTCTCTCTTATATATCAATTCCAACCCTGCTGTTGCAGATTGGGTTTAGTAATAAAGAAAAAACAATTTTACACCCTATACTATAAAACCAACTCTACCCCGCAAAACTATGAAAATAGTGCAAAAAAACCCTAGAGGCGGTCTTCGAGGTGGTTTTGTCACCAGAACATGTGATTTGGCTTCAGCGCGTGACATGGCATGGGCCCATTTGTTAGCTACACTCCATTTCCTCTCTTCTCTCTTCTCTCGTTTCTCTTCCTCTCTCTTCCCCCTGTTTCCCTTCCCCTTTGGCGCCACTGCTTCCGGACCCTGCTTTCCTCCCCTCTCCTCCATCAACACCTCCCCACTCCTCCTCCACGGTCCATGGCGGCGCGTTGTGGGAGGCCGAAGCGGCACATCATGCATGCCCAGGGCAGCGCGTCGCGGGAGACCATGGCGGCGCGTTACAGGCGACCTCTACACTCAAATCTATGATGCGTGACCACGCACGGACAACAGCAATACGTGAAGCGATAATAGCGTCGATTTGGGCATAGGAGCACTTACGGAAGTTTCATCGATCTTTTTTATTTGTTTTATTAGTAATTTTTTGGATTTTAACAAATTTTTTTTGCAAGGTTCATCATATTTTGCTCATGTTTCATATGTATATTTGTCAAGGTTCCGCGGTTATTTTCCAAAATTTCATAGTTATTTTTTCAAAGTTTTATGTTGATGTCATGCGCCCGATGGCCACCTAATATACTATACCTACAAAGTCCGTGGCCGGTTGTCCTCCTCGAGGTGATCATGTCACCCAAGAAATCCTGCCCGTTCATTCTGTCCGGACGGCCGCATCACCCAAAATCCAACTGTCCATTCAAACATCATATAAAACAATTCTGTCTGCAAGGTTCTCAACTAGGTGGGTGCGCTTCTTGGCTGGCTAGGTGAGCTAGCTCTGACAACTAGGGTCTCGAAATCCCATCTTCCCTTATTTTTTAATCCAGAGCTCGAAATCCCAAAGCTAAAAAATTACATAAAGAATTAAAGAATTTCTAAAATTCCGAATAATTGAAATTTTCAAATATTGTTCTTTGTTCTTTCTCTCTTATAATTTCTTATAAATTCCGTTTCTTCACCTTTCTCTCTCTCTTTTTTTTTTGTAGATTTGATCAACTAAGCATAAACTGTGCGCGTTAACACGCTTTGCTCTGGAGGACTGAGGTTGAAAAACAAAGCCAACCTTTACTTCCGTAGTCACACAGGAGCTACGGCTGTGGCCCGTGGGTACGTGGGAGACGATGCCGTCTAAGGCCCTGTTCTTTTGAGCTGATCTAAACGACTGAAATGAGTGAACTTCGAGAGCTTCCTAAGATAGTCTCGAGATTCGGATCCATTTTATTTGACTTGTTTTTTAAAGCGTTAGGACCTGCCTTCAAAACAGTGAAAAACGGACTCAAAAAACTCAAAACATATGTCTTTTTAAAACGTAGATAAGTCGTTAAGCTGTTATGCCGTTAAGCTAAAAAGAACTGGGCCTATATTTATTTAAATGAAAATATGTCAATTTTTATAAGACAAATGATGTAATATTTTGTAGTCATTTTTTTTGTGGGGTTTCAAATAGTTCTTTTTAGAGTTCGTAAAATAATTTTTCATAATTTTTTGATTTTTTAAAATGTCTTTTGAGGGGTTTACAAATTTGCTATAGTAAAACTCAACTAACATTAATTTGAAACAAACAAGGCCCTAGTCTTGCACGTCGCGTCTCGCCTCATGATTTCCGGGCCAATAGGCCTTTGCTTTTCTTGCTGTTGCCTATATTAGAAGGGGTATTTTGACCGGAATTAATAGTTGAGGGAGGTTGGATGCCCGGTTTTAGAGTTGAGGGGGGCAAAACCGAACTTTTGCAATAGTTGAAGGAGCAAAGTGGACTTTTTCCTAATGTCTTCAGCAACTTGGGTTTAGTTCACTAAGGAATGCTAGTGTGGGCTGCCCCTTAACTGTCGGCACGAGGGCTGTAGGAACAAGCAACTCTACTCTTCATAGCCTTCATCGGAGAACGACTCCTCATCGTAGTCAGGGTCCTCATCCTCGGACGGTAGGCCATAGTCGGACGGACCAGCTGTTGAAATTTTAAAAAGGGAGAGGGGGAAAACGAGGGTGAGTACAAATTGTACTCGCAAGTCGGAAATGATGCAGATGTAGTTCAGTACAAGGAGAGCTTAGGATATTTTACGGAAAAGCATTTATTGGCCTAGTTTTGGCAAGCATTTTGGAAACATTAAATCATAATATTTTCTTTTGGGCTCTTCTCAAATTACTCTCGCCACTTGGTCTCAGTGCCATAGCGAGATAAAACCATTTTTCATATCTTTTCTCAAAACGGTTAGGCCCATTCCGCGCGACAATTCCCAGTAGGCCGACCCCCAATCCGAAATGTAGCCGGTGGCACCTAATTCAAACGAAAAACTTTCTCAAACGCTTTACTCATCTCAAACCTTTCTCTTAAAACCCTTTTCCTAAAACTGGTTTTAGAAACGAAGAACTACCATATGAACAGTTCCTTCGCATGCTCATAACCGTGAGCACGGTTATCATGATAGTTTTAACTCTGCAGAGTGGGTACGCTTTACCCTCGAGAGGCTACACACCAGAAGTGTTTCACCACAAGACCGCTAACCACAAGGGCTAACGACCGGGCCCGTCCCATAACGGGGCTCGAAGTCGTACTGTTATGGCTTAGTTCATAGGATCATAGGACGAACAGTCCTTAGACTAGGGGAGAGACGATATTTTAGCGCAGTTTTCTCAAATCGGTGCCGCACTGCACCAACCGACAAAAATATCTCCCCCTAGTCGGAAGATTTTTGGGGTAAGAGGAAAATCATTTTCCTACCAGGCATCACCCTTGATACACTACCTTTAAATCAACTTTCTCCCAAACTTTTCTCAACACATCAATTCATTTCACTCAAATGATGATAATATTTTGCATAAGAGGTTTTTAAGCACTTTGTCCTACCATAATAGAGTAATATAAGCAAGTTTATTATTTTAACCATAGGTTTTAATTCTAACATTATTTCTACTTTTTCTACTAGGTCATGATAACTAGGTCTATCAAATACGTCGATTACCATTTTAAACTAGCATGCATATTTTCATATTAATAAATATTTTCTAAACAACCAAAAATGGCTCCACGATATGATCGAAGGGGAAACTTGCCTTGATCGGTTCCCGGAAAAGCGAACGGAGCATCGTTGATCGGGTCTTCGGGGCCTTGGCCTCCTAAACGCGCACACACAAGCATGACAATAAAGCAGCCATCAATAAACTATTTTTGATGCATATGCATTTAAGAAAATGCAGTAAAAATTAATATGCTCACATGAAATGATACAACCCTAATCTATCTATTTGATCAAAAAGTGAATGCTACACGGATGACATGCCAAAATATATTTTTCTTAGGTCCAGAAACTTTTAAGGTATTTTCATGAATTTTTACAGAATTTTTTTACAATACTCTAGCTATTTTTAGCAAATGCTTTAGCTCATTCTTTTACTTTATGCTCCCAGATTATTGGAAAGGGCCCCCTTATCTGATGGTGGGCCGACTCGAAAACAGCTCGGCCCAGCTATGCACAGAGAGAGGGAAAGAACAGGGCCATCCCCTTCCTCCTCCTCTGGCCGAAAATTTTTACTGTTTACCCAAAAAAAATCACGCAAACGAAAAAATGCCCAAGGTTTACGGGCAATTGCAAAAATGCCCCTAGGCGCTCTCGGGCAGGGCGGCTTCAGAGGGCATGGCGCTCCGGCGGACAGCGCCAAGGCATAGGGCGCCCTGGCCGGCGGCGCCAAGGCACAGGGCGCCCTGGCCAGGGGCGCCAACGTGCATGGCCGTGATTAAGGCCATGTAATTAGCCCCATGTAATTAAGGCCCCATGTAATTAAGCCCCTAACTAATCCATTTTTATAATATATATATATATATATAGGAAGCATGTTCGAGGCTCCATGGAGCCTAGGCTCCATTGGTATCCACCCTCCATCTTTCTTTGATCGGATTGATATACTCAACATGCAGACTAACGGATCATACAAATGCATACCCGTTTAAGACAATGATATTAATGCACTTTTCAAATCATTCACTAATAATGTAATTGATGCATTTTCAAATTAATTGAGTGGATTAATATGTGTATAGTATAATCTGTGTATACGTGACATACCTCGTGTATATACTCCCATATGCTAAAACGGTGTGAGTATATACGGATATGCTTAGTTTAAAATTAAAATGGAGATTAAAATGCTAGATCAAACATTGTTTGTATCCAAACAGCGAACGTATATATTACATAAAATTTAAAAGACTAGTGTTTTGAGTATAAAACAGATGGAAGGTGGACAGTGTTGTGCGTGTATTTCCGAGTATCAAACTCGAGTATATATATATTTTTTATCTATACGCGAGTATATTTAACAACAGATTTGAATGAAAGTGATCCAAGCTTTTCGGGAAAACTTAACTGTTTTTTCGTACACAGTTGTATATGTCGCATGATCGTCTACATACTCGTCCAAATCCTTTCCAAATCAACGAGGATTTTCGGGCTAACCGGTGCCCCGTATAGAACAGTAAAAGTTTAAACCACAGCACTAAAAGTTTAAATCTTATTTTTATTTTCACATCAATTTTGTTATATGTCCTAAACCACTGCATCGCTTGCTTGGAAGGGGAATTACAATAAAAGAACACCTCCTTTCTAAATGCCCCAAATCAATACCTGAAAATTTCAATGCCCCAAATCAATACCCGAAAATTTCATACACGAAAACACTTAGATCCCCGCACGAAATCGAGCTCTCACAATCTCAGATCCATGCACCTAAACCAATGCCCGGAAATTTCTTACCCAAAATCACTCAAATCCCAAAAATAAATCGAGTTTACAGATCCATTCACATAGAGGCGGCGCCGAGAGCGCGTAGGCCATCGCACCGAAGGTCGGAGTAGGGGGCGAGGCGAGTGCTGGAGAAGCAGAGGAGGGCGCCGCCGCGCTAGCCCGAGGAGGCAGGGAAGCCGTCGCCCAGGTGGTGAAGTGGTGGAGGGCGCCGTAGCAATAGACCGAGGTGCTGGGCTCGCCGCCGCACCGGTGGTCGCCGCCGTGTTGGTGAAGGGCGCCAGGGCGGAGGACGGCGAGCACGCAAGGGCGGAGGTCGGGGAGTTCGCCGGCGTGGACGACGACGAGGTTGCCGGGGCGGAGGACGTGAGGTCGCCGGTGCGGAGGTCGAGGAGCTCGCCGGCGCGAAGGACGACGAGGTCGCTGGGGCGAAGGACGGGAGGTCGCCGGGGCGGAGGTCGGGGAGGTCGCCGGCGCAGAGGACGGCGAGTCGGCGAGGTCGCAGGGCGGAGGACGCGAGCTCCCCGCGTGGACGAATGGGGTAGGTAAATTTTGGATTTATGGAAGATGTAGACCCATTTATATACACGTTAGCACAATCCTTAATTAGCGTGGCAACGTAATTAATGCATTAATGATATATTTGTATTCAAACTTGAACGTGTGGTGCATACGGTGTATAACGGGTATACCCGTTTAATCTATTACCCGAGACAGTGAAGAGAAATGAACGG
>SPJY01012851.1:1603069-1621965 GCA_005191435.1 Raddia distichophylla
GGATGTGAGGAGAATATAATTTTTCCTCCCCGCGCGCCCAGTTTTTCCTCCCTGCGCGCCAGATTTTGCCTCCGCCGCCAAAATAGGACTTTCCACGGCATTTGTCATCCACGGCGTATATTAATTGCCATCCGTGATCTATACCCGGCAAATGTTAATTGCCCTTCTCTCCATATTGGCCGGCAAATATTATATACCGTGTATAATTTAGCCCGGCATCAATAAATGCCTTTTTTTCTAAAAGATAACCCGACGCTTCTTACATGCCAGGTTAAATTCTTTTCTGGCAATTTTTATATGCCTTGCATGTGAATGCCCCTAAATTAAATTAAATGCCCTAAATGTATAATTCAATGGCATTTGAGTCAAATGCCAAGTAAACTAAATGCCCTCGAATCTATATCCGTGTTGTAGTGTTTGTATAAAAGACTTCCAACAAAATAATTTGTCACAACAAACATAATACATGTGTTGTCGCAACAAACAAATATACTAATTCATTGCAAAAAATCCACATCATAGATTCTTGTATGGCGGATTGGACGATGCTACATGACAGGTGGTGTAGAACTTGTTTAAGTTGATGAAGGGCCGGGTGGCACGGTGTTCCGAGCGGAGCATGGAGAGCTTGAGGAAGGGCCGGGACATAGTCCTAGGGACCAAGGACCACATGACATGGCAGGAGTATAAGGAGTGAGTGGTGTGGCATCCTTAGGCTATAGTGTCGGGTTGGCGCATAATGACGTGCTCTTCAATGAGGTTGAGGCATCCAAACATATCTATGTTTTTGCATAACAAACTCTCCATCCGACACGTGTTCGTTTGCCTCCTCGTGCATCCATGTTGGCAGGATAATGCCAGTCGTCCGATCGTCAGTTGAAAGGATATCCGACCATCTTTTTTAAATCTTTATATAAAAGAATTTTCTCCTATAGCCACTTGACGAAGCGGTCATTCCCCCCAGTTGGTTAGCACAACGCGCCTTTAGATCCTCCCCGTGCCTGGTTTGATTTCCAGCTCCCCCCTTTTTTCCTTGCGAGCGCCCCTATTTTTCCTTTTCCTCCGCGAGCTCGGTTTTGACAGAAAAAGGAAAATGTGTGCCGATGCTGGGTTCCTTTATCCTCGCGAGCTTGGCTTTGACAAAAAAGGAAAATGTTTGACAAAAAAAGAGAGGAAAATGTGTGCCGATGATGGGTTTCAGATCTAGGTCTCTCAGAATACTAATAGAGTGCTCACCACTACACCATAAAGGCTCCAGATGTATAATGGCATATATATAGCTACGGTTTTGCTCAAACCCAGTCGTCTGGGCCGCACCACGCGCTCGCCATAGCTAACATCAGCAAAAGCCAACAGGTTGTAGGACCAGAACACTGGCAACGAATTTAGCGGAGTGCATCTCCATCCTGTCCTCTTTAATGTGTGTAGATGAGGGAAAGAAAAATAGGAGAGTGACTCAGGTTAGATAGACAAATAGAGAGCGAGATGGGAACTAGGATTGATGTCTGATGGGCAGGGAGGGCGTAGGATGGATTGGACCTCTCCTTAGCCAAGCAATCTCCACGTGGTTTTCTATCATAAGGTGTAATTTTGTACCATATACATGGTTATGCATTAATTGCTCGGTGATATAGAATTGCAGATCTGGATTATACGCGATATTAGACAAGCGCCCAAACATATATATGGGACCAACCTACTTTGTGGGAGAGACTGAGTACAGAATAACCTTTATAATGGCAATGTTGCATGCGACAATCATAAAAGCTTGCTATGTTGACATATACTAATGTAGATGTAGATGGAGCGATCAAACTAGGATATTTCAGGAATCTTGGCGGATTCTAACATTTTTGTGGTAGCCACCTGTACAGTTCTAGTACTAGGTAAAGAGCAGACCGTAAGATCCATCATATCTATTCCATTCCTCCTTTGGGCCAGATTCCACCTAATCGAAGCACGAAACAGATGGCCCGGCCCATACAAGTCTGCTCAGAGCATGTACGAGCTGAAAGAACAGCCCACAAAAGAACAATCTATGCTTAGCAGCTGGAGTATGGAAGTGTGGAAGGTGCTGGGACGAACCTCGATCGCCCGATCGATGCAATCAGGCACACCCATTGACATGCATGTGTCGATCAGCTGGCAGTTTGGCAGGCACCGCTGCTCCAACAACAAAGGTTCGCAGCAAAAGCACAAGGCACACATATATATATGCCAGAATTTTCATAGCTATTATTTGACTTTTGGCATCTTTGCAACGTCGTACAATCACGTACGTATCAACACAAACAAAGCATAATCAAGCATGACAGAGGGGAGGGAGAATTAAATAGAAATTCAAGCAATTTTATTTATTTATTTTTTAATGAAAGACTGGTTTTTATACACTCGTCTACCATGTTTTTCGACCAAATTAACGTAAGACATGGAATAATAATATCAGGCTTTGGCAGTCATGATAAAAAGGTTGTTGTCCTTAGCAGTGGAAAGCTTAGGAATCTCCTCTTGGTTGGTACATGCCAGGGCCCCAAATTACATATAATTTGGTGCCCCTCGTGCAACACTGGTTCATAATCAATTCTAGCGTGCACAAGTGACTTCAATGATAATTATTACAATGCTCTGAATAAAATATATTTATTTAATAGTAAACTATACAAAAGAAATATTTAACTGGTTATACCATGTAGGGCCAAATACAAATCATAGTAAAGTTGATCAGAGTATTTTATTGTAGCATAGCTAATAATCAGAAATATGAATATGTCCCATTATAAGTCACAAACTACTAATTGTCGGGTTTGAGTCGATAGCCCAAGAGCAATAAACAATTTAAAAAATTGCATTTTCAACAATAAGTATTAGCACACAAGCTAATAATATGCACCCAACAACTATGTCATAAATCAGCTACTATTTGCAGTAAAAATATTGTACCTTGTTCAGTATAACCAAACATTTGTTTATGACTGTGAACACAACTATTTGAATAGTTTTTAACTATTTGCAAAGGTTGCACATGTTTGTCCATAAGATACACACATTTCTACTTGTATCCAAGAAGGAGACATTTGTAACATAACAATTATAAGACCATGAGCAAGTGATCCTCTCGATGACTAATGTACCCCATAGAGAAATTCTGTATCAATACAACAACAGTGATAAATGATTACCCATATAAAGCAACACATCATTTCCCAAAAAACCCAAATGAAACAGTTCCTTACCTAACTTTCTGAGGTGCCACAAGATCATGTCTAGTAACTTAACTGCTAGACTTAACGAAAGTCAACCTTATGGTTTGTACAATATTTAATTTGCTTGGAAACACTTTACAAGATTAAGTTCTTAGTGGTGCTTAAGGCAATACTTCCATCCAAATTTGTCTCATAGCCCTGCCACACATGCTCCACCCCCACTTCAGGGCATACGTAGTCAAAACAACTCCACGATTCTTAATCAAATTGGAAACACATGTTGAAAACTCACACAAGAGCAACAGACTCTTAACCATGCAGTTGATATAATTAGTTAGCTAGAGTGTCCACACAGATGAAGCAAAACATGTTTTTCTCATGTAAAAACAATATATGATTTTACTCTTATTTCCATATCTCTCATTAGACAAGATTAATTATTGATCCGAGTAACGTGCATGACTAAAAAAGCTGGTAACGACTACCAACCCAAGTGGTATCGCCATTATTGAACTAAAATGATGATATTCTAGGTTACAAATGAATACTGGGATGATACAACATGTACATGTATCAATGGAACAAATACACATCAAGTAGGACTATAGCTAGTCCCCCACATAAAATATTAAATATAACAATGCAATTTAATAAACAAACTCATTTCATTTTAATTTGGGTTCAACATGCTCAAAGGACTATATGTGACTTACCTCGCTGCCACTTTTTTTTCCTTGGTCCTGCAACAGAATCCTCTACACCATCCAAAGCAAAATGATTGTTTGCAAAAATCATTAGCAAGGACAACAAATAAATAAAACAACATAAAAAATGCTAGGAAAGTTAAATAAAATTCATGATTGGATAGATCTCATTTTTTGAATTTTTGAATTTTTGAATGGGAATTTTCGTGCTGTGGGATCAAAACATATGAATTTTCTAAGTGTAAAATCATTTTCTAATCAATAAAACAATTTCCATAATTAAACCTGATTTTCAAGAGTACACCGTACCAACCGGTGGACCCCTCCTGTTTGTCTCTGGGCCCATACATCTTAGGAACGACCCATACATATGTATATTTCTCTTTAGGCTTTTGTCCCTTCTTCGCCAAAATAGGTCGTTCTGAAAACTTAATATCAACCAACAACGTTGTACTAAAGAACGATGGTCACGATAGCCGATAAAAATTTCCATGCAAGTTTGTGGCTTTATGCATCTCAAGAGAAGCAAAGCACATCCTGGGATACTTTCTTTTTTCAGGAATAGAAATATTGTTCCATCACCAAATTGTTCTCTGTTATATGATATATATATACAACTGTGATTATTTGTGATGTGATGTTGACTTATGGGGCCAACCAACTTAATTACGGTTGGGCGATTATCACTGGAGCTCGCAAGCGACGATTTCAGAAAAGTTCGATATGTTGACATGTACATACAGGGAATATATAATATAATATAGAGCAGTGGTCTAGGTTTATCCCAAGTGACGATCCCCAAAAGTTCGTTACGTTGACATATATAATATAATATAGAGCAAAGGACTAGGTTTTTTCATGAAAATTTGCGAATCTTTGAGCAAGCGGTTGTCGTTTGTCAGCATCCCTGTAACTCTGTGTTAAATCCACCCGTCATATATGGTCCAGATTTTACCAAATCCTAACGTCCGTAAAATAGCCGGCCCTGTTAATTTGATCCCTTGACACTTTCGGTTTATTTTAGAAAAATATTTATTTTTCTTAATACTATAGAAATTAGATGAACATTTGAAAATTTTATCTCACTATGTCATATACGATAGGGTCTAATCGCCCAACTATGGGCGAAAGGTGCGTGTTTACAAGAAAAAAAAAACTGTTTATTGCTCTCAGCCTTCACAGCACATCATGAATATATATATAGTCATAAAAAAGTGAAAACTTTTGGTGGTTTAGAGAATGCTGCTATCTTCAAGCTAGGACTTAACAAAATTTCAGTCCAAATAATAGCTTGCAGTACGAGCGCTTAAAAAAGAAACAGGTTTTAGGACATGCCTTGAATTAAGATATACCCCTTGTTTGTTTTAGATTAAATTAAATTAAATGAAAATTTGTTATTTTTGTATAAGCCAAATGATGTAATGTTTTGTAGTCATTCTCGTGGGGTTTTAAGTAGTACTTCTTAAAGTTTATAAAATATTTTTTTCATAATTTTTTGAACTCGTTAAAATGTATTTTGAGGGGTTCACAAATTTGCTACAGTAAAACGCAACTCTACATTAATCTGAAAAAGGTGCGTGTTTACAAGAAAAAACTGTTTATTGCTCTCAACCTTCACAACACATCATGAATATATACGGTTTTGCTACTTCTCAGACGACTAATTTTTAAATAAGTCTCAGTCGATTTTCATGTAGCTAGATTCTACAGTTAGATCTTTTATATGTACTATAGAGACGTTTGATCAACGGTCTAGAAAATCGACTAAGAGATAAATAACTCTCAGTTGCCTGATGTGAAGCCAATCCCATATATATAGTCATAAAAAAGTGAAAACTTTTGGTGGTTTAGAGAATGCTGCTATCTTCAAGCTAGGACTTAACAAAATTTCAGTCCAAATAATAGCTTGCAGTACGAGCGCTTAAAAAAGAAACAGGTTTTAGGACATGCCTTGAATTAAGATATAGTGCTTGGCTTGGCCTATCTGAGTTTAAGGCGTTCAAGCTGCTTAGTTGCCCACTGATGGAATTACAGAAATTATATTGAGGGAGCCTCAAGCCCCCAACAAAAGGGAAAAAGTGTCGATTTGATCCCTAAACTATCCTTGTCGAACCAAATCGATCCCTAAATCCAACACCATATTTTGACATCCCTTAAATATTAAAATCGGGCTTGACCAATCCTTTGACCGGTCAATGGAGCGGTTTTTTACGGTGGTTTCGCCATGTGGTATGGTTTTGCTGATGTGGCAGCCATGTAATGTTGATATGTATATACAAATAAAAACAAATAAGGTAAGCTGTCATATATACAAATGTGTATATATTGGGACAATAAGCTGCTGCCCTGCTGGTAGATATATCGACGTAATGATGTACACACACATGTGTCAGCACTCAGCTGCCAGTGGCAGTGTACATGCTGCCACACGCCTGCTTTGGCTGCGCTCGAGCCGTGTACATTGAATTGCACACACCTAGCGTTTGTCCCAACGCTAGATCGATCGTGTGATCGATATTCTCGATCGTGATGCTCTTTTCCGTACATGTTCTCGGTGACAATTTTGTTTAGGTGCGTTTTAATGAGTGAATCGTACGCTCGGTACCACTTATCAGACACTAATATCCTCTTGTCGTATAGTATATCTGCCACATTTACCGAGGATCGGTAAATTTGTATGATCAAAGCCAAATGGCGGGATCTACGGAGGAGGTATGCATGATCGGTATAAATATATAGTTGTATACCTTCCGAAAACCTAAATAATTTTGATTTTTTTTAAGTCTAAGTCAAATTTTCAGATTTTTAAAATATTTTAAACTATTTGAATTAGGTACATTAAAACCATGCATACATTTAGGCCTTGTTTGTTTCAGCTTAAATGCTAAATTAGATTAAATTTAAATTTGTTACTTTTGTATAAGCCAAATGACGTGATACTTCATAGTCATTTTAAATTAGATTAAATTTAAATTTGTTATTTTTGTATAAACCAAATGATGTGATAACTTGTAGTTATTTTTGTGTGATTTTAAATAGTTCTACGTACAATTAGTATAATAATTTTTCGTAATTTTTAGAACTCTCTAAGATGTCTTTCGAGGGCTCACAATTTTTTCAGATTAAAGTTTCCATCAACTTTCATCTCAAACAAACAAAGCCTTAGACTCGTCTCAACAACACTTCCATAATATAAAAATTATTTATGAACTTTATAAATAAACTACAATGATAATTAGTAGTCAAAGATACAATTTGAAGACCATGTCATTGTATAAAACGTCATGTTTTTAGAAATTAGACGTAGGAAATTAGTGTAAGGGCAAATTAATGCCAAATGTTTGGAAATAAAAATCTTTGGACAAGAGTCGTTTAGTCGGAAGCCAATTATGGCACATTTGGCCTTGCTCTTTACAACTTATACTAAAATTAATTGTTAACACAAAAAAATTGTATTTTTACAAAAGCCAAACGGTGTAATACTTTATAGCTATTTTTTGGGTCTTAAATGGTTCTTCTTAAATTTTTTATTTTTTATAATAATATTTTGGAATCTCCAAAGTCTCTGTCGGGCCACAACCTTTTCACATTACGATTATCAACGAGTTTCGGCCGAAAAGAATATGGCCAAGTTTGCTATCTGTTCTTAAAAATATTAAGGGCCTGTTTTGCCCTCTTGCTTATGTAAGGACGTTCACGTAACATTCAGTTTGCAAATGGGAATTTGTGACACGTTTGTTGTTTTGTATAGGATCACAAAAGAAGACGACCCAAGAGGATCCAAGCTGTCCGACTGTTACATTAACCATAAAAGAAAACGTTTCGAATGATGTACTATGTTTTTCTTTTGAAATTTTGTATCACCACTACTAGCATACTATATATTGTTACATGTAAAAATCTGTTTCGATTATTTTAAATTTAAAAAGCAAAACTAAAGAAAATTATGTACCGGCGTTGCACCTTTTTTTTTTTTCCTATGTATCGATGTTATTTAGGTTTTGTTTATTTTTGCTTAAATTAAATAAAAATTTGTTATTTTTGTATAAGCCAAATGATGTAATATTTTTAGTCATTTTTGTGGGGTTCTACATAATTCTTAGAGTTTGTAAAATAAATTTTCATAATTTTTAAAATTTTTTAAAACGTCTTCCAAGTAGTCACAAATTTGCTACAGTAAAACTCAACTCAACTTTAAGCTGAAACAAAAAGGCCTTAACACCTATAAATGGATGAGCAGCCTCACCGTTTTGCTATTTTTTTTTTACTATTATCAGGGTTGAGATTTGCTCCATTTTTTTTAGATGGAGCAGCTATAACTTGAAACATACGCCATTCTATCGGTAGCCTTGTAAAATTACTGTGACATGGAATTCATTCCCAAATAACATTGACCAACTTAACTGTAACTGTTTACCCTTTACAAGTGTACGAAATTACACATCTCAAGCGGGTTGTACCTTGTGCCAAAAAAAAAAAAGAATTCTTAACAGCCAAGCAGACCTAAGGGGTGGCAAAATGGGGTATTTGTTGTCTATCTTAGTAAATCAACCAAACGGATTCTAGGTAAAACAAAACCCTCCGCACATCGTAAATTGGATTATTTGGTACACACCGTAGGTTTAGTACATAATCCCTAATATATTTTGATCCAAGTATACGTGACTTCAAAGATATGGGCATACGTGTTGCCAACAAAACCACACACTCGTTTGATCTTCTGATCATACACAATACATTGCACTGTTTGGCGACTAGGACAGGCACTTCCTATGATCTAGACTCATCCATGGCATGGGACCAGCTCGATTGAGGATCAATCAATATTCAATAGACGATGGACGAACGCATATAAACGGATCCAGAAACACATACATATTCAAGGGTGCCATGCATGCATAATTGCTATATGCATTCGTTTATTTCCACCACTACAAGTTTATGTATGTTTATTATCTCTCAGGTTTTTTTTCTCTAAAAAGTCTTTCAACTTCCATTCCAAAAAGAATCGTATCTCTTCTTCTTTCTCTCTCGTCTTCCCACCTCGACCCACTTCGGCGAGCCAGCCATGGCCCGGTAGCTTTGGCACCGGCGACCCCTCCCCCTCCAGCGTGCGACCTCCCTGGCACACAGAGGAGCCAACCGAGCCATGGCGTTGGTGCAGTGCCTCTTGAGACGGTGCACAGCGGCCCAACAACGGTGTGGGCGTAGTGATGCGGAGTGGTGCGATGGCTCCGACGACGCCGGCGACCACCACCACGCCATGGCACGACCTTGCTAGCGCGCGGAGGAGCTAGTGTGGTGGCAACTCCCCTGTGGTGCGGCTCCACAACGGCTCGGCGTGGCACAGATGAGCGGCGCGCCGGTTTCCCCGGACATCGGCATGGTCGCGTGCCGGGGTGAAGCGGTCGCGCCATGGCTGGCTCAGTAGTGTGGAAGGGAGGAAGCGAGAGCAAGAAGAAGATGATTGGATTATTTTTTTCAATGTTTATTGGGGTTTTCAAAGAAAGTTGGGCTAGCCAGATGACCATCTCGAGAAATATCCAAGGCAAAGAAGACGCACGTAGAAATATGTAGTAGTGAAAAAACGGTTGTCATATGTGCATACTATTTCGTGATTACGACACCGCACCTATATATATACATTTGTCTATATACTTGGTAAATATGGCTAATCTAACAATCGTGGCCTTATCCTTAGACTCGAAGGGCAAGCAACTACCTCTACCATGGAATTATGTATAGTCTAGATATATTATTTCTACTCCTTTAAAGATATACGTAAAAAGATCACTGACTGTTATATATATTAGGGTGTGACTAGGGGACAGACGCCCATCGACCGGACGCCGTCCCCGCGCATAGCTTGGCCCAAAATTTTTGCAGGCAACCCACGAGTGCACGTAATTTGCATGCGTCGCCCGCGCGCATGAGCTGGCTGCGGTGAATCTGCATGAGCTGACATCAGCGTTTATGTCAGCGAAAAGATTCTATTTCTTGTTTTTCTTTTAACGCTAATAGATTTTGGCTGGGTGCTCCAATCCATAAAACGTTTGCGCCAATGTGTCCTTACATTTTTACGAACAAAACAAGACCAATGTTACTATATAAAATTTACTGAAACAATTTGTTTATCATAGTGGAACAATTAGTTTAGCCTGTAGAAACAATATGGCTAGTCTGTTGAAACAATTAGTTTTGTCTAGTAGACGTATAACAAGTGCTTTTCCCTATCGAAACAATTAGTTTAGCATACTGAAACAATATATCTAGCCCACGAAAACAATTAATTTAGCCCATTGCAAACAACATGTCTAGCATTCTGAAACAATTGATTTAGCATGTGGAAACAATTGGTGTAGCCTCTTGAAACAATTGGTTTAATATATATAGCCTGCTGAAACGATTAGTTTAGCATATTGGAGCAATATATATAGCATGCTAAAACAATTGGTTTAGTTTATTGATACAATATATGTAGACTCTGAAACAACTGGTTTAGGCTATTAAAACAATTTGTCTAGCCTGATGAAATAATTTGTACAGTCTATTGGAACAATATGTTTGGCATGTTGAAACAATTAGTTTAGCCTGTTGTAACAAACAATCTAGTCTGTTGAAACAATTTGTACAACCTATTGGAACAATGTTTTTGGCCTGTTGAAACAATTAGTTTAGCCTACTAGAATAATATGTCTAGCCAAGTGAAACAATTATTTTTTTTCTATTGGAACAATATATCTAGCTTGCTGAAATAATTAGTTTAGCCCATTGGAAACAATCTGTATAGTCTATTGAAATAATTTGGCTAATGAAAAAATTAAAAAATTAAAAATATAGAAAAGTATTTTAAAATGAGTTTATTAGGATTTTAGATGAATTTTGAAATTTGTTCTATGCATTTTGGACTCCAGATGAAAGAGACAAAAATGAGAAATTAAATAGAAAAAATGAACCGCTCATTTTTTGCTAACAGCGACAAGCAGTGCATCAGTTCGCGCGGGGTTGAAATACAGAGTTAGCTTGCTGCGGGGCGTGGATGGCTGGTCCAAAGCGCGCTATGCTGCTGCTGGACCATATGTTGCCGGGCCGCGCAGCGAGCGTCTGACGGACACTCGTTAGGAAGCATTTCCGTATATATTAACATAATAATGGATGGTCCAAAATATACAAGTCGACTACATACAGATACAGTGTCACACAAAAATATACAAGTCGACTGCATCGGGATGTGATATATGCTGTCGATCATCGTGTGACCTTAACTTTGCAGATGCTCGCCGTGAGGTGCGTACGGTGGCCAACCTGAAAGCGGCGGATGGATCGATGTGGCTGCCCGGCGTCTGGACTCTGGAGTCTGGATGCTGCGCGCTATTTCCCTTGGCACATGCCGTCAGCGAATTGAAGGCGCTGGAGGCCGGACGGGGCATATATGGCAGGGCCAGTACGTCGACCTTGTCCTCCTGGCTATATAAGGCACTGTATGTTTTTAACAAAAATGGTTAATTTACTCGCTTGCTGCAAGCGACAAGCTTCCGTGGAGCAGCGCACACTGGTGGTTGCGAGCCAAGCCAATCGATAATCGATCGTCGCCAGCGACAGTGGCCGCGACAACTAATTAACCAGGGAGTTTTCGCTTTGCAATAAACTAGTGAGGTTTACGCGCTCGTGACGCGTGACATTTGTTTCGTAAACACAAATATATTTTGTAATTATTTTGTAATTTTTTGGATTTGGCGCAACAGAGAAAGTAATTCAACTATTTGTGGGTCCTAACTTTTTTAAAAATGGCTAATTTTTTATGGACATCTACATGAAATTATGATCTTTCATGCTTTCAAATAATAGTTATAATTTTTAAACTTTTTGTTTCTATTATTTCTTAATTCATTTTGCACAAGTTAACATTTCTAATGTTTAAATTCATTTACGGACCCTCAACATGAAATTTTTTTTTTGTTGCATTTTGGGTTTTTTTTATTTTTTAAAGGTTTTTTGGAATTTTTCTGAGGGGTGACGTGGCGCAGCGTGGAATGCGCCACGTGGCGCATGCAACCATGAGGCACCGAGATAAGTGCGTCATATCTATGGATAGATGCATGTATCCACAGCTTAGAGCTCGTTTGTTTGCGCGTTAGGTTGCGTTGCGTTGCGTTCCCGGCGTCCCACATCCGCGTAGTTTGAACGCTCGGTTGGGCGGCAAAACGCAACGCAAATCCAAAATAAACAACACCTTAGTATGGCGTAACTTTAGAAAATTAGCTGATCCCTCAACTAACTTTCGGTGAGCGTCCCAAACTGTACGTATGTCCTTCCTTAAGTCTCTGAAACTATCAGGAGCTAAGTTTTGGTTAGTGCCATACCCAACAGAGCAGGCTGGTTCTCAAATATATACTCGCAACAATGTGTCTGCTATGGTACACCGCAGATACAATAGCGACACACAACAACCGGCTACAATCAAGGATAACAGCGCACAAAATAACAATCCAAAACGTATTGCAACTAATCATCCTTATCTATAACACTCCCAATCAATCACAACGCTGAAGAGGTTGTGATTATCTTGAAAACAAGCAAGATCTGCAACTGAGAAATCACTAATCAATTCTAAGCTAGACTTGCTAATGTGAAGTCACACGTACTTCCTTAGCTAGTGTGCTTGAGATATTAAAGTTTTCGCTTTGGCAGCTTCCCAGTGTATGTCATTTGGTGAATAATGCAAGTACTAACACTCTTTGTTCACTGCAAACACGATGTCCGATAATGTGATTGTTACATACGGGAGCGCTCCAACAATGCTTTTGCCTTCTATATATTATATTTAGTACGTAGCATCATCAGTCGTCACTGCTTTACCCCCCTACCGAGACAACTTCTCTAGGACGGAAAGTAGCATTGCAACCGGTTTACAACTTCACATCCCTGTTCGATCAAGGACATCTAAGATATATTGAGATTGGCTCAAGATCAGTGCACCATCTTTCTTCTGAACTTGTATACCCAGAAAATACTTGAGGTCTCCCAAGACCTTCATTGGACAATATGTCTTCAACCTTTGCACCAATTGTTGAATCACACCAATCGAGGAACTGATGGCTACTGTATATATCATCCACGTAGACCAAAACATATATTATCGTGCCATCTCAATTATGCACAAACAGTGACGTGTTGTCGTGACCCCAGTACTTGTAATGGGAATCCAGCACCACGAGGCGATATTAATCTCAGTTTAGCATCTTATAATGGGCAATACAGTGGAATCATCGCAGTACATTTAATTAATTAGAGTGAAATACAAGTAAACAATAGCATTTTTATTACAAAAGGAACTGGCATACCAGTTTGAATAGTCCATAAGGAATTAAATAACAAGCATAAAGAACATCAGAATAGCCAAATTAAATAACTGCGATAAATCCCAAGGCATCGACCTGAACACCTTTACTAGTCTTGCACACTCCCGTCAAGGCCTTCCTGGTCCTGACCAAAATCTGTATAAATATGTCCGTGAGAAATTTAATGAGTACGCGGCTACCCAGCAAACAATCCTTAAGTATGAGTGCAGGAGCAAAGGTGGGGATTAGGTTATTTTACCCAAAACCTACATATTTTAATTGAGTACATTTTTAGTTAAGTGAATGCATGATCATCGATAAAATTTCACAACTTTCAATAAAAGGTGCATCTCGCACAAGGCTAATCCCAACCTAAATCAGTCAAGTTTATTATTAAAAAGGGGGTGAATCTACATGTGCAAACCACTCGTCCCATCCATGACCGTGGACACAGCTATCATGATAGTTTTAACTCTGCAGAGTGTGTACAAGTTTACCCACAAGCCCCGTCTCATCCACTAGGAGAAACGGTACAAGACTTTTCCGGCCTACTACGCCCACCACTTCACCTGCCCTCTCTTTAGGTTTCCCCGGCCCGCCCGGTACACGCCGCAAAGGGGGCCCTTCCACATATTGGTACCGGCCAAGGGCGTTCCCCATTTAAGCCATTCGGTCTCAGGGACGCACCTACCCCTGAGGGGAGATTGTAAGCCTCCCCCTAGGGCAACAGTGATGAAACGTAACCGGATAGCCTACGAGCAAGCGGTTATTGGGTTTAGTAGGGTACTAAGCTAGGGCCGAATTGAAGGTACAAGTGGCTGTACGGTATAGTTTGGTCTAGCAATACACAAGCTCGAGTCCTTATTAGAGTAGACCCTCAAATCTATACCACATTCCCAAAACCAACTCTGCCGGGTCTCCCCTAAATAATCTACACTAGTTTTAGTTGTTTTGATTCTATCCAAAAACACCAATATGAAGCATACGCCTGACGAGGCACATTTATAGTGAATTCCCAATGCAACCTACACAACTAGTCAAGGATAGACTAATGGAAATGACAACGGTTTAACAAGGGCAGCTAGAGCACATTAATCAAACATTAATATGACTTGGTACTCACACCTAATTTTCATGCATGCAAACAGTTTTAATAGTAAGCAACAATGAATTATCTTGCAAAACTAGGAGAGAATATGTAACTATGCTTGCCTTCGAAGAAATTCGCGCTCTGCGGGTCCCACATTGGATCCGAGCAACACTCGGCACAACAGTCGCGACCACCGTCTAAACGGAAATCAGACAAGTAACAAACATCAAAATCACTACAGATAAAATAATTAATATACAGAAAAATTCTAGGGTTAGAATGTAATTTTTAGGCTCTAAAATCATCTAATTTGGAGTTACGGAGCTCCCTAAACAATTCGGAGAAGTTTCGGGTTAAATAGGAAATTCCAGGAAAAAAATTCAATTTAACCCTAAATGGGCCGAACCGAACGAATCCGGCCCATCCACCTCTCGCTCGCTCGCTCGCGTGCCCAGCCCAGCACGGCCCCAGACGGCTCGGTCCGGCGCAGCGCGGGGCGGTGCGATTGATAGGTGGGGCCCACTGGTCAGCGTCTCAGAGCGGCTGACAAGCTGCGTCCATGGGACAGACACACCAGCGGAAATGCCGATGCGGCGGTGACGTGGCGTGGCGTGTGGATATTGGGGGCGGTGTTGATGTTGACGTGGCATGATACGTGGCTTGACACGTGTCACGCCACGTGGCTGTCAGGCCGACGGGCACTATAGGAAAACGAACTATTAACGTCGGCCCGGACGAAGCCGACGTAAATAATGGGAAATAATGGGGTTATTTACGTCGGCCTGACCGTGCCGACGTAAATAACGATATTTACGTTGGCCAGGCCGACGTAAAAACAGCAGCTCAGGCAACCGCAGAACCAGGTGACATGGCAGGATTTAGGATTTGGTGCTTAGGTCCCCGCTCAGGAGTAGTCCCTCCTTGGTTTGCGGTTTTGTTCGGTTCGGTTCGGTTGAGCAAAATTTTTTTATACAGACTATTTGGTGTAATATTTTGTAATGATTTTTCAACGTTTTGTAGGATTTTACTCATTGATCTCAAAAAAAAAATTTATATAATTTTTAAATTTTTCATACTTTTATTTTATGGTTCTCAACTTTTAATCCAACCAAACCGAATCGAGCAAAACCGAGAACCAAAGAGGGCAGGGTTCAAAAATCGGATATGGGAAAATAGAGGAAATAATTAGTTACTCTGCTATCTGGTTTTGCTTCTATGCTGTATTCTTTAGCCCAACTGTACTATATGTGGATACTATATTTTTATCTCATACTTCATACAACATTGTACTTGCTAGCTCTCCCAGATCGGTGACGGCCACATCCGGTGGACAGTTGCATATGTTCCAAGCTAGGTATAAATTGTTCTAAAACATGTGCATCGATAATATATGTGGAACTATATATCATGGATTTAATTTATTAACCTTAAAAAGTTACTCTATTAGTTAATACATGTCTGAATTAATATTACTACCTATTAGTTAATTACTACGAGTGTTTAATTAATGCAGTTAACAATTATATTATCTCTAATTTAGGTTACAAACAATGGATTAAAAGCTATGTGACCTCATGATTTTGTAGCATTACCGTGCCAGTTTTGTTTTATAATTTAACTGAGTTTAACTATTTAACGATAAGCATGTACTATATTTGTTTTTAAATGTTTGTCTTAATAAAAAACTCTGTACATACTATTGTGATTTGTTTTATCATTAAATGTATTTAGAGTATGACTTATATTTTTTCCTTTCTAGCAGAAGAGAGGAAGCAACTAAAGCCATTAGTGGAGAAGGCGAAGTAGCAAAAGCTTAGAGCTCTACAACGAGGTGATGTGAGGGCGCCAACAATTGGTTATATCAACTTTATGAGGTTAACTCGCATCTTGGTTGTTCAGAACATACTTCATTATCTGATACAGTAGCTACCTGGCACCTTAGAGATTTATGAGCCTTTTTTTTGCTGTGATGTGTTATCGGTTACTATTATGTTTCCTGCCATCTTTGATGGGTAGATACATTTCTCATCAGGCTAAGCATTTTTGGGTAGGGGGAAATGCTTAAGGGATGTATTTGTGTTCAGAGTTACGGTTTGCAATCTAATATATGCCACGTCAATATATGTATCTCATTGCAAAAGGATGTAATTAATTGCATCGACATGTTTAAGATACTTCTCTCATCCAAATTATATCTTACAATAAAGGTTTTGAGTTGTGTCACATGTGCCGTACAAATTACTTTGTATGTCTGTTTTGTTTAGTTGCCATGACATATAGAAATGCATTACCGGGTGATGGCTAGCGTACGTAATTGATCTTCGAACCGGCGGGTTATGGGCACGCTTACCCTGTTAGTTATGTACATCCAACGGGCTTAAATTCAATCCTTTGGTAATTATAGCTAGGGCAAGAATTAACCGTATAGTCACTGGCTTAATTCACCAAGGGCTAAATGTATTCCTGTAATATATACTGTGTTGTCGCTTGAATCCCTTAGCTAGAGGCCTTGCAACGCAAAACCGTGCCATCTGCCTCTCTCTTCCGCATGAATATCCACTTGGAGTCTATCACGTTCATGCCCAATTTGTTTCAGATCAACAGGAGCCTTTGAAAATCCAGAAGTGCTGAAGAGGGTTTCAGAAAGAAACTGAAATATGTATTCTGGTTAAGTCGATTTGAGCACATGTTCATGATAAGACATGGGATGCGAGGTTTTGAAAAGGTCTAAAACATGGCATGTGATTCGGATTCTGAAGAAGGTGTGCTTAGGCGTCTAAACATAGTCTAACTGGGGAGGTCAGACTGGCTAACAGAGGACTTAGCAATAATCTGTCTAGGTGACGGACTGATCGGTGGTAAAATAGAAATGAAGTTGGTTTGGGTCGACAAGGAAGGAACAAATAAATGTTAACATGGCCATGGCTAAAGGTGACTTGAAAAGCGTCTGTGATGGTATTGTTGCAAGTGGAGTCATGAAACTCAAGATTGCATGGTTAGCTGTGTTTGTTCTAAAGACAGTGAGTTTGAGACCAAGTCAAATTCGTCGGGTGGCTCTAGGTAAGCTGCAAAAGGCAGCAACCAAGAGTTCATGTACATATGGGTTCGCACAAGACACTGGGATGACTTTAAGATGACGAAGGCATGTTCGTTAAGGTTTAGTTTGTTAGGATTTGTATCGAATATGTATATGAGTAGTACTCTGACTTGTAATAGGCATGGTAGGTTAGAGTTGAAGTCAGACTCGTAGCCTGGCCTACACTATATAAAGGTGGCTAGATCTAGTGTAATAGACAATGAGAAAGATAATTGTAGCATAGACTCGCAAGGGGTCTCGACCGACATGTGGTCGAGATTCCAATTACTAAGTAGCATAGACTCGCAAGGGGTCTCGACCGACATGTGGTCAAGATTCCAATTACTAGTATGTTATAGAATTATTAATGGGGAGGAGTACCCATAGGCATGCCTCGCAAACATAGACAATTACAATTATGTTACCAAACGTCGTGTTTGTTGTGCCATTCAAATCTTCTATAGTTCCTGATATGTACAACATGTACAATTTGCAAGAGCTTGATGTTTGTATCCTCGTTTTGGCCCGATTATGCCAAATTAATCCGAACAGGAAACAGCTCGGTGTCCCATTAGTTTAACTTGATCACTTGACACTGTCATAGACCTGCAAGCAGCTTATTCTGGCAAGCACGGCACGCTAGCCGACGGTGCGGTACGTCCTAAAAACTTAGCCTTGAGAAGGACGTATGACTTCTCTAGAAACTTTTTTTTTTAATCTATTTGCCATTGAATTGAAAAGCCAAACACTTTGTGTCTTTGTCTTTTTTAATCTTTTTAATGTTTGCGCATGTGCATAATTGCCCTATGTGCATAGGATATGTTGTGCATAGGATATGTTTCCAGTGCTTTTAAAACTCTCGGCAATAGGTTAAATAAAATGAATTAAATTTTCCAACCTCGATCCGAAATCTAGCTAGCTCTCAGTCATTTCTTTATCTTTTTCTACAGAGAATTTATTCTTGTTTCTTTTCCTTGTTTATACTGTAAAATAGACATCTCTTTCATCAATAGTTACTTAGCATGTAACCATCGGAGATTCCAACGACTACCATCATTACATTGGATGTGTTCTTGTACTACACTACATCATTGGCAGTTTTCTTGTATTGTACATGTGTGTCCCAGCTACTCTTGAAGGTATCTTCGTGGATTCATGATTGGATGAGATTGATGTGACATCCTCAGTATGTCTTATAATCTTGTTGGATCGGATGTTGCCTCATATAGTGATACTATTAGGCCACAGGAGTAGGGGTGGAAATGGTACGGATATTATCCGACCGACCGAATTGATCGGATAGTGATTTGGATAGTTTTATGGATATTCGACTATTTTTACGGATAAGGATATGGATATGGATAATTTGGCATGGATATGGATACGGATACGGAGCACTGATTATTTGGTGGATAAGGAATATTCGAATTTTTGTTCGGATAATATCCGAATATAAAATATGGATATTATCCGAATGTATTT
>SPJY01012851.1:1622061-1632834 GCA_005191435.1 Raddia distichophylla
GGGCGCGTTTGGTTCCTTGGTTAGCTTTGCTGTAGCTCAGCTAAGCTAGGCTAGCTCATCCGTTTTTTGCTAGACTTGCCCGATCAAACTGTTTGGCAGCGTGGTGATTTCGTGGCTTGCCATTGGAGGAGAGCCGAATCGGCTCTCCCGCGTGGGCAAGGAAATTATAGCCCAACTGGGCTAGCTAGCCCTGCGGAGCAACGATTTTGATGCTGCTACCAAACAGCTAGCCTGGCTAGGCTAGGCTAGAAGTCCCCTAGCCTGAGATCCAAACGCACCCTACGTGTCAGATGGGTGTAGCTAATATGAATTTTGTAACTGGATGCATGCTCATGACCTTAATACAGTGCATCAAAGTAACTCCGTCTGGTAAAAAATAGACAAGGACACAGGATTTTAGGAAGTTGGTTTTGGTTTGCACTTTGCACGCACAAGTTGTTTCTGGGTGTTCGAGGCAATATTTTCCATTGCTGCTGTTACATGGGTATACGATCACGAGTGGTAAACTATGTCATAAATAGGTATTAACTTCTTTATTGATCTGTGTGCATGGGGCTAAAATGACATTTTTCAAATTGAAAGTATAATATTCCATGAACCACCCACCTGTGAATTAAACGAATCCTATCCAGAGTTTAATCCAGGTGTAACATCGCAATTTTGGGATTAAAGCAAATTTGGCATGAATTTTAAAAAAAATCGTTTGAATTTGAACCCGAGCTGACACGTGGGCCCCAGCCGCTCTCTCTCTCTCTCCCTCTCTTTCCCTCTCTCTTCTCCTTGCCGGTGGCCCTGCCTGCCGCTGGTTCTGCTCTGCGCCTGCTCTGAACCGCCGCTCGCGCGTCGCGTCCTCCCTGCCACGTAGCCAGCGCTATCATCACCCAGCTGCTGGCCGCCGCACTAGCTCCGCGCCGAAACCATCCCATCGCCACGCCGCTCGCCCCTTTGAAGCACGCCTTCGGCCAGAGGCGTTGAGCACGCCTTCGGGCCAGAGGCATCGCCCCAAGCCTATAAAACCCCTGACCGCCCCGCCGGCCTCGCCTTTCCGATCCTCCCCGAAATTCGCTTCTCGCCGGCGCCAAAGCAACCCCCGACGAACCCGTGAGCCATTTTACAATTCCCCTCGCCCGGAGCTTCTCGGAACCACTCCTAAGCTTTCCCCTCTCTTGATTTCAGCTGAGGAGCCCGGAGCCACCATACCGACGCCACCCCTGTTTCAGTTGCCGCCGAGAGCCCCGCTGTCCGCCGCCTCCGCCCAACCGCGCGCCCATCCTTGAGCTCAGTAAGCATCCACTTCACCCCCTCATGCTCTCCGTCCAAGTTATTAGCCTGTAGATCTGTAGCGTATGCTTGCGCCGCCGGCGAGCCTTCGGCTCCGCCGCTGCTCGCCGCGTCGCCACGCCCGGCCATCCCCGGCCCTGACGCGAGCCTCGCTAGGCTCCTTAGGAGCTGTAGGAGCCAGCCCTAGCACGCTCTTAGCCGGTCGTTGACTGTAGCGCCGCCGCGTTGTTTGCCGTCGCCGTCGGGCCACGCCGCCGAGCCGAAGGAAGACGATGAAGGAGCACCGTCTGTTGTGTGCCAAGATTCGTGCCGAACGGGATCGTTGTGTCGCTGCCACGCGACCCGACCTGCCCGGGGTAACCATTTGCGCGTGCTGGCTTAAACCGTGGCGTTACGCCACTGCCAGGTGGGCCCTGGCCCCACTGGCCAGGTCAAGTGGAAGCGTCTCTGGGCGTGACGCTAACCTCGTACGTTTGCGCTTCGAGGAAATACGTCTTCGACGTTTCGCCTCCGCTGGCGCCGGCTCTCGCGTGCGCAGGCCGCGGGCCGAATTCGCTGTTGGGCCGGTCCGTTGGTTGGTTCGGGTCGAGGGTTTTTAGTCTTTTTCCAGCGATTTAATCATTTGTTTAATTACAGAAATAGCTAGGGATTTATTTAAAATAGCTAAAGACCCCCAAAAATTCTAAAAAATTCAGATAAATATTAGAGACCATTTCTAAAAAATTCAGATAAATATTAGAGACCATTTCTGATTTTATAAAAATATGACAATTACCACTGTGTAGGGGAAATTGACAATGTTAGTTGAAATAGTATATTTTTCTATATAGAGATAGTTAAAGTACTTCTAGGGTAATTATGGTTAAAATAAATGATGAATTTGACCCTAAAAATTCATTAAGAAAATAAGTTGGATAGGTAGATGTCTTAATAAATTTAGAACATTTTAAAATTGTCTTTATTGTTTAAATGTATTCGTATGGTTATTTAATTGCTAAACCCAACAAATAAATAGCTCATTTCCCTATTGAATCAATTAAGAAACTAACTTTATAAAATGTGTTAATGAGAGATATAACTTAGGATACCTCATTTAATTAGGAGCACCTATTAATTGTAAACCCCAATAAACCTTACCTTGTTCATGTGTCGTATTATTACGTACCGTCATCGTTTGTCGTTTCATAAACCCTAATCACTCAAAGTTGATCATATCGTACGATATTGTATTTTGGGGATGACAAGATTAATTTATAAAGACAGTATTACCTAATAAGGCATTAGAGCATGCATGGCATATCATACGAGAATTTGATTCGCTAATCGATCTTGTGCGTTAATGTCTAGGGTTAAGCCTCGGTCGAGCATGCATCATGATTTCTATTTGCATTAGTGGTAATTATTGGTTTGATTGTATGATTAGACGTAGGTGATCTCGAAGGAAGGTTTGGGGATGCCGAGGAGGAACACCTACCTGAGCAAGGCGAGTTCAGACTTACTCTTTAGATGTTTGTCCGTATTAGTGAGAGATTGCGACTTTCCCTAGTGTGGATTAACATCGATAATACCATGTTCATTACTCATTTTTCTGTTAACTATTTTGTTTATTATTTAAATGCATGCTTAGTAATCTGCCTAATTGTTAATCATGTAATACTTATACACGACTGACCTTGATCTGTTTAGCCTTAATGGCTACCTTGATTGTCATTACCCTTGTTAGCCTATAATTATTCTAGTAATTAATTTAACCCTACGTAATGGGTAAAACTTGCTTAGACTGGCTTAGACTTAAACAAATCTTCTGGCTAATCGCCACGAAACGGTGAACCGATATTCACCGGTCATTCATTCTTCTCATTCAAATATGATATGACATATGACAGTTAGGGCTATTTAGTTGCATATTGGGCTGATTGTGTTTGAGGGTAAGGTTATGTGGGAGGTCGGTCTGGTTTGGTCGGTTGGATGGGATAGTCCAAGAGTGGTACGATCGATGACCGTGGAAGTAGAGATTGATTGGAGGGTTGCCCCTAGAGGACATCCTGATGGATGATTGAGGCACAGGGTGCCTGGTGCTGGGTTTAGCCAGGGCTTATCCAGGAGGAGCGCAGAGTAACACGCTTAGCAGGGAGATTGCTGCTATCTGAGGGATGGTTCCAACACAACGCGTGGCCATCGCGCAGAGTACGAGTCTTGGATCGCTAGCTGTGTGCGCTCTGCGAAGGCCCTCTGTGACCATTCTCGTTAGGGACTGGCATGGATCATCACCGAGGGTGATAAAGGCCACACTTCCCTAGGGTGATGGTCGACTAGTGAGGGCTGGCAACCACCTAAGCCGAGGCGGGCATGCCATGGTAAGTGTGGTCCACAACAGGATTGCCGGCGGAACTAGGAATTGTTTGGGCAACCGAAAGAAAGTCGGGATGATCAGTTAAGCTGGTTTGTGTATTTGGTCAAGAGTTGGTCGAATGTGGGTTGGTTGGTACTGTAGGTTGATCAGTTGGGTTTGGGTGCATTGTTAAGATGGAAATCCTTAGATTTATATACACAAAACAAATTCTAGTTGATGCTAGCTAGGATGTTTTCAACATCTTTCAACTCTGGCTTTACGCAAATAAAATAAACCTCTCCTCCAAATAAAGCCTTATAAACACTATGTGCATTAAGGGAAGTGTTAACTAGGCAGCGTTTGGATGATGCTGACCTTGCCTACCTTCATTCTATAGGCAAGGGAATCGAGGAAGATCCGTACGAGTGCCATGGAGACGATGTACAAGAGTTTGGTGGACCTGAAGAGTCATAGGGGTTGCTCCGGTCATGGCTAGACACTTAGCCGATAGGGATTCTTTTAGGTACATATTTTGGAGATGGCTGCAAACTCTATTGTTGTTTTGTAATTGAAGGCATGAATTGTCCGCCTTACTGAAACCGCCAATGGGCGTAACAAGTTATGTAATATTCAGATATTCTATTAAATCGATGTATGCTTGTATCGGCTATGTGATCTTCCGCACTATTGTACCGATCCAGGGGCTAGTGCATAGAATCGTCGACCCTCAAGGTAAGTTAATATATTTGAGGGGCGACACTAGGAAAGTCTAGGAGCCAACAGATTGATCTGGGCACTCATGGGGCTGTACCTTTTCTCCTTTCCATCGAAACACATGACACATTTTTAAACTCTACATGGCAAAGAAAATCCTGTTTTGCAGGTTAATTTTCAAGACACTGTGCAAAGGATTTCTTGAGGTTGCCTAGGTATGTTCTACGTGCATAAAATTAACTAATTAAATATGTATATCTTTAGTCCTTGGTTTTAGAAATGAAAGTTTATTTGCTGATCACTATGAAAGTGTTTATTGAGGTTTCCAATGTTCATCATACATATTTTCCCATCACTTATTTGCCGTAGGAGCCCCTAATCCCCTATAGTTGTCCATGCAAGCAACGTGCGTTCTTGGCCGTCCGATCGAGTGACCGACAGCCCAGATCGCGCCACCTGGCCTTTGCTGACACATCTAGACGCGCGTGTTGCGCTGGGTGAGCCGCGTGCTGCTTCCTCCCACCGGCCTGAACACGTGCCGTTCCCACAATGGCGCCACGCGCAACCCCTCTACCCCGGAAATATTCGCAAAACCCCTCCCTCCGCCCCCCAAAAAAAAAAAATTAGGATTTGGTGCTTAGGTCCCAGCGCAGGAGCAGTCCCTATTTGGTTTGCGGTTTTGTTCGGTTTTGTTCGGTTTGGTTCAATTGATAATATATGTGGAACTATATATCAGGGATTTCATTTATTAACCTTAAAGAGTTACTCTATTAGTTAATACATGTCCGAATATTACTACGTATTAGTTAATTACAATGAGTGTTTAATGCAGTTAACAATTATATTCTCTCTAATTTAGGTTACAAACAATGGATTAAAAGCTATGTGACCTTATGATTTTGTAGCATTACCGTGCCAATTTTGTATTATAATTTAACTGAGTTTAACTATTTAACGATAAGCATGTACTATATCTGTTTTTAAATGTTTTTCCTATTAAAAAAAACTATGTACATACTATTTATTTTATTGTGATTTGTTTTATTATTAAATGTATTTAGAGTATGACATATTTTTTCCTTTCTTTTTCCTTACTGGCAGAGGAGAGGAAGCAACTAAAGCCATTAGTGGAGAAGGCGAAGTAGCAAAAGCTTAGAGCTCTACAACGAGGTGATGTGAGGGCGCCAACAATTGGTTATATCAACTTTATGAGGTTAACTCGCATCTTGGATGTTTAGAACGTACTACATTATCTGATACAGTAGCTACCTGGTAGCTTAGAGATTTATGAGCCTTTTTTTTTGCTGTGATGTGTTATCGGTTACTATGATATTTCCCACCATCTTTGATGGGTAGATACATTTCTCATCAGGCTAAGCGTTTTTGGGCAGGGGAAAATGCTTAAGGGATGCACTACAGGAAATGTTAATAGTTTCAAGTGCCAAAACCGTCGAACAAAGCGCACAAGCCATCGGGATACTGTTCTCGAGAGAACTCCGTCGAGAGAGGGACATTGTCTCGACGGCTTGGCCGTCGAGACAAGTTCTCTCGACGGCTATCTTACAAACCGTCGAGTTTAGTGCACCAGACGCCTTATTGTGGCCGTCGAGACAGAGTGTACTGTGTCGATGGGTCTGTTATGGCCGTCGATTGACGCTTGGGCACTCAAAACTATATCCTTTTCCTGTAGTGATGGATTTGTGTTCAGAGTCACGGTTTGCAATCTAATATATGCCACGTCGATATATGATTCTCATTGCAAAAGGGTGTAATTGCATCGACATGTTTAAGATACTTCTCTCATCCAAATTATATCTTACAGTAAAGGTTTTGAGTTGTGTCACATGTGCCGTACAAATTACTTTGTATGCCTGTTTTGTTTAGTTGCCATGGCATATAGAAATGCATTACCGGGTGATGGCTAGCGTAACCGATCTCCGAACCGGCAGGCCATGGGCCCGCTTACCCTGTTAGTTATATGTACATCCAACGGCCTTAAATTCAATCCTTTGGTTATAGCTAGGGCAAGAATTAACCGTATAGTCACTGGCTTAATTCACCTAGGGCTAAATGTAAACCTGTAATATATACTGTATTGTTGCTTGAATCCCTTAGCTAGAGGCCTTGCAACGCAAAACCGTGCCATCTGCCTCTCTCTTCCGCATGAATATCCACTTGGAGTCTATCACGTTCATGCCCAATTTGTTTCAGATCAACAGGAGCCTTTGAAAATCCAGAAGTGCTGAAGAGGGTTTCAGAAAGAAACTCAAATCTGTATTCTGGTTAAGTCGATTTGAGCACATGTTCATGATAAGACATGGGATGCGAGGTTTTGAAAAGGTCTAAAACATGGCATGTGATTCGGATTCTGAAGAAGGTGTGCTTAGGCGTCTAAACATAGTCTAACTGGGGAGGTCAGACTGGCTAACAGAGGACTTAGCAATAATCTGTCTAGGTGACGGACTGATCGGTGGTAAAATAGAAATGAAGTTGGTTTGGGTCGACAAGGAAGGAACAAATAAATGTTAACATGGCCATGGCTAAAGGTGACTTGAAAAGCGTCTGTGATGGTATTGTTGCAAGTGGAGTCATGAAACTCAAGATTGCATGGTTAGCTGTGTTTGTTCTAAAGACAGTGAGTTTGAGACCAAGTCAAATTCGTCGGGTGGCTCTAGGTAAGCTGCAAAAGGCAGCAACCAAGAGTTCATGTACATATGGGTTCGCACAAGACACTGGGATGACTTTAAGATGACGAAGGCATGTTCGTTAAGGTTTAGTTTGTTAGGATTTGTATCGAATATGTATATGAGTAGTACTCTGACTTGTAATAGGCATGGTAGGTTAGAGTTGAAGTCAGACTCGTAGACTGGCCTACACTATATAAAGGGGGCTAGCCCTAGTGTAATAGACAATGAAAAAGATAATTGTAGCATAGACTCGCAAGGGGTCTCGACGGATATGTGGTTGAGATTCCAATGACTAGTATGTTATAGAATTATTGATGGAGAGGAGTACCCATAGGCATGCCTCGCAAACATAGACAATTACAATTATGTTACCAAACGTCGTGTTTGTTGTGCCATTCAAATCTTCTATAGTTCCTGATATGTACAACATGTACAATTTGCAAGAGCTTGATGTTTGTATCCTCGTTTTGGCCCGATTATGCCAAATTAATCCGAACAGGAAACAACTCGGTGTCCCATTAGTTTAACTTGATCACTTGACACTGTCATAGACCTGCAAGCAGCTTATTCTGGCAAGCACGGCACGCTAGCCGACGGTGCGGTACGTCCTAAAAACTTAGCCTTGAGAAGGACGTACGTATGACTTCTCTAGAAACTTTTTTTTATCTATTTGCCATTGAATTGAAAAGCCAAACACTTTGTGTCTTTGCCTTTTTAATCTTTTTAATGTTTAGGCATGTGCATAAGTGTCTTATGTGCATAGGATATGTTTCCGGTGGCTTTTATAAAACTCTCGGCAATAGGTTAAATGAAATGAATTAAATTTTCCAGCCTCAATCCGAAATCTAGCTCTCAGTCATTTCTTTATCTTTTTCTACTGAGAATTTATTCTTGTTTTTTTCCTTGTTTATACAGTAAAATAGACATCTCTTTTTTTCCATAAGAAATAGACATCTCTTTTTTTTTTCCATAAGAAATAGACATCTCTTTCATAAATAGTTACTCCCTCCGTTCCAAATTATAGGTCGTTTGACTTTTTTGACACGTACTTTGACCACTCGTCTTATTCAAATAATTAGTGAAAATATGAAAAAACTCAAGTCATTATTAAAGTACCTTTCATGATAGACTAAATCATAACAAAAATAAATTATAATTATAAATTTTTTTGAATAAGACGAATGGTCAAATAAAATGAATTAAATTTTCCAACCTCGATCCGAAATCTAGCTAGCTCTCAGTCATTTCTTTATCTTTTTCTACAGAGAATTTATTCTTGTTTCTTTTCCTTGTTTATACTGTAAAATAGACATCTCTTTCATCAATAGTTACTTAGCATGTAACCATCGGAGATTCCAACGACTACCATCATTACATTGGATGTGTTCTTGTACTACACTACATCATTGGCAGTTTTCTTGTATTGTACATGTGTGTCCCAGCTACTCTTGAAGGTATCTTCGTGGATTCATGATTGGATGAGATTGATGTGACATCCTCAGTATGTCTTATAATCTTGTCGGATCGGACGTTGCCTTATATAGTGATACTATTAGGCCACAGGAGAGATCAAGTGCACCTCAAGAAAAAGTAAAGCACACCGAACATTTAATTTCTTTTTTTTCGTGGGAGCAAATATTTCCCTTCAATCACAACTCACAAGGAAATCAGACGCAAGCATAGACACGTGTGCATATTAGGACAGTTAGAATTATTGGGCCTTGGCCCATATAATTAAATAATTTCTGAAAAATCTCAAAGGCCCATGTATGCTTGAGGCCCATTTGGTGGAAGGCATGATAGTTTAGTACTGTATTGCTAATTGTGGGGGAGAGGCCCCATCTCTTCCCCTATATAAGCAACCCAATGCCTCCTCGTAAGGGGATTCATACAACTGAAGGAAGGCTTAGCCCCAAGTTAGGGAAGAACCTCTTTCTGAATTGTCTCTCTCTTTTCCTGTGCTACCACCACAAGGCTGTCCCATCCCGTGAACCGATCGCCCTCGAGCTCCTGCACCGGGTAGAGCGAATCAGGTTCTGCACCGGGTAGGGCGAATCAGGTTTTTGGGAAGCGCTCGGCGCGACTGCTCGCTGCTTCCTTCTTCCGCTTCGCGAGGACTTCTTCCACTACGTCGTCACGATCTGCGTCGGCAACACCTCCTTCAACACGGAAGTGCACCTCAAGAAAAAGCAAAGCACACCGAACATTTAATTTCTTTTTTTTTTGAGGGAGCAAATATTTCCCTTCAATCACAACTCACAAGGAAATCAGACGCACGCATAGACACGTGTGCTTATTAGGACAAGTTTAGTCGTTTACACGCACGTAACTTTTGTAACGGTAGTTACTAACGAAGCGCGCATACAATTGGTTGAGAGTTGAATCAACTAAAACAAGGTTATGTTTTTTTTTATCTGATCTGAACATTGTTTGACTTGTTTTTTAAAGCGTGAGCACCTATCTTCAAAACAGCAAAAAACAGACTAAAAAAACTTAAAACATGTCTTTTCAAAACGTAGATAAGTCATTAAGCTGTTAATCCGTTAAGCTGAAAAGAATAGGGCCTAAATCATGAATCCAATGGTGAATTGAACCTAGTGACCATACCATTGATTTTGAACTACTCACTACCGGAGATTTCAGCCATTACTATCGGTTCCAAACCGGCTATATTATTAGTTTTGGATGGGATTAGCCACCTCAAGATATCACTAGCTACTGTCATGTACACCAGTGATGTAGATTTTGAACTACTCACTACTAGAGAATCGGCCATGTCGAACCTAGGAACTCATAACTCTAGCCCCATTCTTCTATCCAACCCACCCACCATTACATAGTGATATAGATAGGATACACACTCTTTAACTTTTGCTTTTTACAAGACATCACTACCAGTGCGTGACTCAAACCGGTAGTGACAGTGTCCCGTGGCATCACTACTAGTTTATGTCTCAAGCAATTAGTGATGCCTGGATATTACTACTAATTTGTGGCTCAAATCATATCACTACCGATTTGTGGCCCAGACTGACGTTGAAGTCTTTTCACTACCGATTCATGGATAATCGGTAGAAATATGTGGTGGTGTAAGGATCCTAGACCGAGAGGGGGGTGAATCGGCTCTTTTCAAATTTTAGTTCTCTCAATTCGCTTGCTTAGTTAGTCAAATTAGGGACCTAAGCTATCGACAAATTTAGAGTCTAGTGGCGGAAGCAATCACAATGAAGCACAAGCGACTACAAGGAGGCTCGATGGCACCCACAAGCAAGCAATCAATTCAATATGCGGAAGTAAATGAGTGAGACGAGGAGACGCAAACCGAGTTGTTTACCGAAGTTCGGTGCTCAATACATGAACACCTACGTCTCCGTTGAGGAAACTTCTCACACAGAGAAGTCGGGACTCTTTCGTCCCTAGCCCTCAATCCACTCGTGGTAGCTCTTCACCAACACATGGTAGGCGAGCTCCAAACCTTCACACAAGGCGAGTTCTTCCACACGCGGAAGCTCCTCGCACCCGCGGCGCCGACACACGGCACCGACCACCGACACACGGTGGGTTTCACCTCAACTCATGAGGTACCCCCAACACATGGAGGATTTGGCTCCGACACACGGACACCTTGGCACCACCGACACACGGCGGACTTGTGGCTCCAACGGATGGAGAGGATGCACCCCTACACAAGGCGGTGACCACCAACGGATAGTGAGTTTGCGGCACGGTTGATGTAGTCGTTCGGTCGATGAAGCTCGT
>SPJY01012851.1:1633131-1711052 GCA_005191435.1 Raddia distichophylla
GTATAATCAAATTATATTTGCAAACGGAGTTGCCTATGTAAGGGGTTATATCGGGCAGAGTATTAGTTAGTGTTCTATATAGTTTTATGAAATACGGGTCATAGGGATATCATAATTTTCAAATAATGCACCATTGAGTCGGAAAACCATTGTACATAGATCATTGCATTGGAATGTAACAAAATATTCCACTTCTAAAAAATTTAAATACAATTTTTTAGTTTTAAATATATATACATATATTTTACCTAACATTAATTATAAAAATTATTTTAAAAATTAGTATGCAAAAAAATAACATCTTGTGCCATTATATATTTTCCCCAAAATTTGAGACTGCATAATATTTTATTTTTAATTTAAGTTCATTTTTAATTAAATTGCTAAATAAACAACTCTGCAAATTATGAAAAATATTTATAAAATAAAAAAATTCAATGAGCCAGCCCACCAGTGGAGCATGAACTAGTCTCGACGGCCAAGCACTGGCCGTCTAGATTGATTCATTCTGATGGGCCGGCCCATAAACTATTCACGACGGCTGAGTCTGAGCCGTCGAGATAGAGTCTTCCTGCCTTCGCGAAAAACGAAAAAACGAGCGCGCGGGCCTCTACGACCTTATCTCGACGGCTTTTGTTTGGCCGTCGAGATTACTTACACTTTTTCGACGGCATATATTCGGCCGTCGAGATTAACGTGTCTGTGTCGACGGCTGATGTTTGGTCGTCGATAATGATTTTGACCGTCGAGATTTCGCGCGTTTTCTGTAGTGAATCCGAAGACTAGATCGTCACCCATGTGACTGGGTAAAACACTCATTGACCACCCGTTCCATATGCGAGCACGCCGTCATAATAATTAAGTAAATAACCTACGAAGGAGATGAGATAATTTTGTTATGCTAACGTATATAATATAATTATTAGAGCAGAGCAATGGGCAAGTCTGTTTCACGAAATTATGCGAATCTTTGCATGCACCAACTGGGGTTGTCACTTTGCCAAAATGTATCTCCGTGTGCTTCTTCGTCCCTCTTCTGGCCCAAATTTTGCGAAAACCAATTGCGAAACAGCTAACCGGCTCGTTGGTGTCTCTTGATATTTTCCAAGTCAGCAAGCGCGGATCACCTCGGGTCATTCGCCCGCAAGAAGATTGTTGTTTTTGACCCATCTAATTTGTTGACCAGCTGATTTTTTAAGCCCAACTTCAAGAATTTTTCGAAACGGTTTAGAAAGTCCAGCACACTTCATTCGGCTTGCTAGAATATTAGAACTTTGCGATGCATCTTCGAGACAAAAAAAAAACTAAAAATGCCAAAGTGTTTGTGCTTGTGGGAAAATGTGTATACACTGTGCAAAATTAAAACTATCATGATAGCTGTGTCCACGATAATGGACGGGGCGAAAGATTTTCACATGTAGTCTCACCTGTTCAATAAATAAACTTAACTAGTGTAGACTGGGTCTGGCCTGGTGTGAGACGCACCTTCCCTTGATGATTCTTGGTATCACTTATTGATCATGCATTCACAAAATAGAATTCGTTAACTAAAATTTGATTATAGTTAGGTTTTGGGTAAAATAGGCTACTCCCTATCTTTGCCCTCTCATACACAATTAAGAATTGCTTGGTGGGTAGTCGCATACTCATTATATCTATCGCGAACATATTTGTATTTAGATTTTGGTTAGGACCAGATGGCCCTGACCGGGGTGATCAGGACTAGTTGAGGTGTTCGGGTAGACATCTTTGGATCGGATAGCAGTTACCTTTCCGCTACTCTGATGTTTTTCCATTTCGTTGTTATTTAATCAATGTGGACTATTAAAACTAGAATGATTGTTTTTTTTGTAATAAATGATGCTACATTTTACCTGCAATTTACTTTAGTTATTATGCACTGTGATGATTTTCACCGTGTTGTTCATCACGAGATACCAACCTAGGCTTAGTATCGCCTCGTGGTGTCGGATTCCCTATAAAAATACTGGGGTCACGATAGACACATTCCACCATCACAGGGTGGGGTGCTACAAACATGAAGACTTAGACGCCAAGCCACCTAGAGTCTTGATAAACATGCCTAGCCCAACTCATTATCGTCGTTCTGGGTAACCGCCTTTTTCACCAAGCAAGGGGATATTGGGGGTACGCCAAATAATATTTTTCTGTTTGAGGAAGGCAAGACTCAATCCCCACCAGGTTCCTCTCGTTGGTGGTGTTGTGGTGACACGGGTCGGCAATATCAATCTTCACGTCATTCTCTTATTCTATGGCATCCCGTCGGTGTGGTTTCTGGGTCGGTGCACCAAGCAAAAGCCCTACCCTTTTGTGGTGGCTAGAATATTAGAACTTTGCGATGCATCTTCGAGAGAAAAAAAAACTGAAAATGCGAAAGTGTTTGTGGTTTCGAAACCAAATATAAGGAAATGAATAGATTACAATGATCAACCCAAAAGAATAAACAAATGACACACAAATCACATGTCTTAGCATTCTATGGTATTGCATCTCCAAAACCATTCAAATCGGTATAAAATACGAATTTTCAGCGAGTGTCGTCCGCAGAAATATCTTCTCGCCGGTCATGGCCGTGCTGCAAAGGGCGGGCCGGTAGAGAACGAGAAGTTTCTTTTTATGACACTCAATTAGTAGTGTTCTTCAGCTACGTGTACGTATGAAATGTTCAGTCACTGACAGTAGATCAAGACGACAAATAACAAAAAAAAAAACTTTAAAAGTGTCACCAAAAATAAAAAAATCCACCATAGAGAACGGCCTGACGTTTGCGTTTCAATTTCTTTTCGTTAAAAAGGAGATACCCGCGCGCGAGATCGACACAATCATACACACACGCGTATATGTATGCGCGTCAGCTCAGCCGGCACTGCTGCTTCTACAGCAAAGGCAGAAAAGCCAAGTGACATGAAGATGCCTGCTTCCGGGCCGTGTCCATTGATCTCCGCACACCTTGCGTTTTCAGGTGCAACGCTACATCGATCGTGGAGGTAGCTACATGCTCTCGGTAACAATTTTGTTACATCATATGGTCGTTTTCAGGTGCAAGTGTGCAACGCTACACTCGTGATGCTCCTTTTTTCCGTACATGGTCTCGGTAACAATTTTGTTTAGGTACGTATGTCTGAATGTTCCACGTGAATGGCGTCCGTTCAGTATATATTGGGCTGTTTTTTTTTTAATATCTAGAATGGCTAATTTGTTAAGGGAAGAAGAGCTCAAATGGTATCAACCATCGAAAACGAAACATTAGCTAGAGGAAGATAACAATACGAAATATTCTCATCTTGTGGCCAGTGTAACACATCGGAAACATCACATTTTGCCATTGGACCAAGAGTTGGGTATCATGTTTGGTGATTTAGAATTAAAAAAATTATATTACGAGATACTATAAGGGTTTATTTGGACCACAGAAGGAGAACTCTATCACCATGGTAGAGTCCATCCGAGATAACATTCCCCAACTGAGTGATTTGAAAAATGAGCTTCTTACTACACCATTTGTGGAACAAGAAGCAAGAGAAGCTATTTTTCAGATGTAGCATAACAGAGCGACTGGACCAGATGGATTCCCTACTGAATTTTACCAATTTTTTGGGACGTAATAAAATTGGATTTGTTAGCGCTCTTCGGTTATTTTCAGAGGGAAGGTTTACCCCTGCATCGGCTTAATTTTGGGCTTGTTATGCTTCTCCCAAAATCATGGGATGCCAAAAGAATACAACAATACATACGATTTGAGTTCACATTGTTAACTTTAAGATTTTCACTAAAGTTGGCACCAATAGGATTAATAAGATGGCAGAAAAAAATAGTTACACCGACTCAAAAAACGTCTGTGCCAGGTCGAAACATAATGGAAGGGGTTGTAATCTTTGCATGAAACAATATATGAGATGCATAGAAAGAACCTAAATGGGGTAATCTTGAAAAGGCCTATGATAAGGTTAAATGGCCTTTCCTGCTTCAAGCTTTAAGGATGAAAGCTTCTCACCCAAATGGTGCAATTAGGTGCAGACCTTTGTCTCGGGTGGAAACAAGGGAATCAAGGCCAACAATGACATCGGTCCATACTTTCAAACTTGGAAAGGGCCTATACTTCTAAATATATTAGCAGATATGCTAACCATTCAGATTTTCAGAGCCAAGCGATAGGGACATATTGAGGGGTGGCCCCACATGAAGTGGAGGAAGGCTTCGCTAGATGTCTTGACAGCCCGAATCGTCAAAAGAACCTCCAAAACCGTTGAGACAAGCTACTCTTGATGGTCGGGCCTCAATTGATGACTCAATAGGGTTGAGAGAGGTAGGCTTTCTTGACATGTTACTCTTGATGACCTTGTAATAAACTTTTGAGAGTACTAACAGCATCGGCCGTGAGGCTAGTTAACGGTTGGCGCTCGTAGTCTTGACGGCCTATACTCATCCATCGAGAATCCTTTATCGGGACCCATAGCCAAGTTGTCGCTCTACTGCTAGCTCTCTCAACGTCCTTTCCCCTCGCCATTGAAATTACTTGCCACCTGGAGGTGCCTGTGGAGGGTCTCTCTCGATGACCTCGTCCACAGCCGTCGAGATAAATTATTTTTAAGAAAAATTAGATAGGGAAATGGCAAAAAACATATTTTTGCAGCAGTAATTGCTGCAACCTGCAAACCTAAAATTCAATAATATTTTCCCACCCCAGCATGATTGCCCTTGAAAAACATACGCATAACATTCACATAGAACTCAAACATCAACGTAGACAACCACATAACCATCAACTTACACATGATCCACTCATCACAACATTTCATCCACATGGATATCTGCCTAGAAAAGAGAGAAGTCCATCAACTCAAAGGCCCACTCGGTGTGGTGTCGTCTAAAAACTGGGACATGTAGTCCTGTCCAAGTGGCTAGCTCCATGAACCCTCCTCGCTATGCTGGTCGTCCTCCACCTGAGCTATCGTTGGAGCCTGCAAGCCAGAATTCTAGTACAAATGTAGATTATGAACACATGTTTTTGTTCGTAAATCTTGCTTTTGAATAAATAACTGTATCTGAGAGTTGAGAAGACAATTACCGACTCAGGAGTGAAGGTACCACACGGCCATATAATCCCGACCCCCACAGGAGAGGCTGCCTGAACATCGAAACCGCTCTGTCTCACTTACAAAATTGGAAAAAACTAAAGTAACTCAATTTACACGTTTAGGTTGAAATATTGCGCTAAACATATATTACATACCACGACAAGTCACTCTTGTGTTAGAATCCTAGTGTGGAAAGCCTTGCGCTCCCTCTGAGCCACCTACTCCCGCCGACGATCCTACTCTGTGGTCCTCATGCTGGCTTGCAGGGACTGTAAGACCTCCTCCTGATGCTTCCTCTATTGCATCGCAGGTTGGGAGTTGGAACACCTCACAGAGTATCAATCAAAACTAAAGTACACTTGCCCTCCCGGGCGTTTTGTTGGCCAAGAAAAAAAAAAAGGAAAAGAAAAGCTTTTAGAGACACACAACAACTCCTCTGTACCACCCCCTAAAATACTATTCAATGAATAGTGTTTAGGGGTGGGATAGATAGACCATTGGGGATGCTCTTAGTAGGTAATAGTAATACCAAACAAACATGCGTGCTTACCCGGTAGGGTTCGATGAAAACAATCGCTTGGCTGGATAAGATCCTTTTAAATGTTCACCTCTGATGCCTACACTGATTGCAGACTCGAGTACGCCTCGTGGAAAGGAAACCACACATTCAACTGAGCTCCGAATCATACACTTCGCGACTAAGGCTGTTCATGATCTAGACTCATGCATGGCATGGGACCAGCTCGACCGAAGATCAATCAGCAGATGGTCCAGCGGATCGATGGATGCAGCAACGAATAGGGACGCAAAAGGGACGAAATTTTTTTCACATGATCCAATCTGAATTCATTTAGAACTCGATTTGATCCCAAAAAATGATATCTAGTTATATTGAAAGCTGATTATCCGGAGAATATATGGGATAGAATATGAGACGAGCAATATCTGCCTGTATCCAATTTGTATTGGCATATCCTAGATATCCGAAAGATATTAGCATAAATTAGCAAAATAGATATTCGATAACATATCCGATTAACATAAATATTTTGTATAAAATATGTTCGATCGGAACCTTTAGGTTGCTGCTAATGTTTGATTAAATATTAACATATTGTTAGCTTTTGTATTAAACTTGGAAGCTTAATCGGTATTGTTACAACAGTAAATAATTATGCCACGTGCTAATTTTTACATACGTAAAATATCCGATTGTCTATCCAAGCTTGACCCGAGATAGATCCGTGTTCATCTTATATTTGTATCCCGAATAATTTGTATCGAAGCAAATTTGTATCAAAAAATGAAATTCGTATTTGGATTTATATCAAAAAATGAAATTTGTATCAAAACAAATATGGGTTAGGATATGGAACGAGCAGTATCCGCCCATATTCAACCCATTTGTACCTAGCAACAAATACAAATGGCGCCATGATTACTATATGAGACATAATTACGTCAATATTAATCCACTCATGTGTACCCTCTAAAGTCTAAAGTTTGTCCTTTCTATGCATCTTATTTGACTTATCTACTTTTTTATTTAAATATAAATAATTTGCTTTTTTCAATCTCTCTTTTTTCTATCACAAAGACATGTTTAAAAGCTCTAAAAAAACAAGTCAAACAAGGACTCCATTATCGAGACCACCATGGAAGCTCTCGAAGTTAGTAAATTTGCCAAAAAAGATAAGTCAGAAAGAACGAGCTAACATACATGTTTCACCGCTAATTTGTAATACAATTCATTTATAAACTCCACTAGATTTACACTATTATCAAGTACTCCCTCCGTTTCAAATTATAGTTCACCGTTGACTTTTGGACAAACCTTTTGACCATTCGTCTTATTCAAAAAATTTGGTCAAAAAGGAGATTCAAAAGTCAATAGTGAACTATAATATGGAACGGAGGGAGTATCTTTTAAGATAATTTTACACGTATTTTGTCTCTACTGATCTGAATACTATAAAATATTGTTGTAGAAAATACACCCATTCCGCAACATGGAGAGCAAGGTAAAGGCTGCCACGTTAGTTGCTTAGCTAGACCCAAGCAAGCGAAGACGGGGCAACGACGACCTCAAAACAAGTAATGCGAGGCAATGATAACCACATAGCACGTGATGCGAGGCAACAACGACCCCGGAGCGCAGTTGCTTCGCCGAAGAACGGAGAGACGAGGTAAAGCATCCGCAGGGAAAGCGTAAACAAAAAAAAAATGAAGATAGAGTGTCAAAAATATGCGAAGATAGAGTGTATGTTGAAGTGAACTTTTTAGATATAAATAAATTTTAGAGAGATAGATGAAACGTGCAGTAAATAGTGTTATAAAGTGTGCATTCAGAGTTTCTGGAGAAGATGCTAAGCTAGAGTTGTAGTCTGTGTTGGGTTCTCCAATGATTGAAAAGAAACTCACTGCAGGAATTGCACTATGTGTCGGTGGCCAAAGCCGTACGTCGACACAGCCACAAAAATCAACGACGCAGGCCCTTGTCGTCGGTCGGCCGTCGACACAGATCCGTCGACACAACGTCGGCGACACAACCCTTTTTGTTGTCGGCCAACAACAAACTTGCTGATACAAACACACCCTGACTGCACGGTTCCGGAGACGGCGCTTTGTCGTGTGGGTCCCGCAGTTCGATCATTGGGCGCCATAATACGATGGGGCTGCCTAGAGTTAGAATAAGCATCATATGCTGCTTTTCCTAGGGGCAGGATGTAAGCGCAAGCATAGTATAACTCTTGCTTTTAACGCCACTTTAATATCACAGTGGAAGGGGGTATTTTACTTTGTCCCCTGTCTATGTAAAGCAAGGGTGGCAAGGTCATTCACCCTCTAAAGAACTATAGTTCTCCTAGGGTAATCTCTTTTCGATGTTGATTTAGTACCTCATAGATTGGGCATGAAAGTTGCTTATATAAAGGGTCCACAAACGCTTGTAGGGGGGATGAAGGATAAATTTTCAGTATAGACATCAAAATTCCACATGATACCATGCTCCTCTCGCACGCTTGTTGCAGCTTCGCTTAAGTACTGGGTGCGTGCTAGGGTGCCTTCAAGTGTGTTTTTCAAGTTTAGACCGATAACACATATTTATAGTTAAAAATCAAAACTAAGAACTGTCATGATTTTTTTAAAACCTAAGGATAAAAACATCTTTGCCAATTCATTCAAATAGGAAAAAAAGGAAAAATAAAATAACAACATGGCACTAGGCGCCGAACAACACCGTACGTAGCTCAACACTATCAACTGGGCTCAAAGACTACCACACCGCCACCCCAATAGACAACATAAACAACAGCCGGCCACCATTGGCTATCCAACGCAACGTCGGCAAATGACTCTTCAGGGCAATTCAGCCAACCAAATCGAGGCAAACACCTAAGTGACAACGAAACGTCGACAAGACAAACAAAACCTAACACATAACCATTTGACGACTCTCGAGGCGACATCTTCAACAAGGTAGTGTCCTTTACACTGCCGTCGCGTATCCACATAGAATAAGTTTTCACTTGAGAAAGCCCTCGAGAGAGGATGACACCGTCGACAATTCCTCCATGAAGGGGAGTGGTGTTGAACGGTGTCATCATTGCCACCACAAAAGGGTAGGGCTTTCGCCTGGTGCACCGACCCTGAAACAACACTGACGAGAGGCCATAGAATAAGAGAACGACATGAAGATTAATATTGCCAACTATCGTGACCCCAATACTTGTAATGGGAATCCAGCACCACGCGGCGATACTAATCTCAGTTTAGTATCTCGTGATGGACAATACGGTGGAATCATCGCAGTATATTTAGCTAAAGTGAAATACAGGTAAACAGTAGCATTTTATTACAAAAGGGAACTGGCATACCAGTTTGAATAGTCCATGAGAAATTAAATATCGAGCATAAAGAACATCAGAGTAATTCAACTAAATAACTACGAGAAATTCCAGGGTATCGACCCGGACACCTTTCCTAGTCTTGAGCTCCCCCGTCATGGCCCTCCTGGTCCTGACCGTAATCTATATAAATGTGTCCGCGAGAGATTTAATGAGTACGCAGCTACCCAGCAAGCAATCCTTAAATATGTGTGCAGGATCAAGGATGAGATTAGGTTATTTTACCCAAAGCATATTTCTAGTCATATTTTAGTTGATCACATTTTTAATTAAGTGAATGCATGATCATTGCTATTATTTCACAACTTCCAACAAAAGGTGCATCTTCCACCAGGCCAATCACAGCCTAATCTAGTCAAAAGTTTACTATTGGAAAAAAAAAAAGGAATCTACGAGTGCAAACCTTCCAACCCGTCCATAACCGTAGACACTGCTATCATGATAGTTTTAACTCTGCAGACTGTGTACAAGTTTCCCTACAAGCCCTGTCTCATCCATTAGGAGAAAACGGTACAAGACTTTTCCAGCCTACTACACCCACCACTTCACCTGCCCTCTCTTTAGGTTTTCCCGGCCCGCCCAGTACACGTCACAGAGGGGGCCCTTCCACATATCGGTACCGGCCCGGGGTGTTCCCCATTTAAGCCATTCGGTCTTAGGGACGCATCTACCCCTCAGGGGAGATTGCAAGCCCCCCTAGGGCAATAGTGACGAAACGTAACCGAACAACCTACGAGCAAGCGGTTATTGGGTTTCGTAGTGTACTAAGCCAGGGCCAAAGGCACAAGTGTTGTACGGTATGGTTTGGTCTAGTAGTACACATTTTATAGTGAATTCCAGAACAGTCCTACATACTAATCAAGGATAGGCTAATGAAAATGTCAAAGGTTTAACAAGGGTGGCTAGGGCACATTAATCAAACATTAATATGACTTGGTACTCACACCTAATTCTCATGCATGCAAACAGTTCTTAAATCAACAACAATGAATTATCTTATAAAACTAGGAGAGAATATGTAACTATGCTTGCCTTCGAAGAATTCCGCGCTCTGTCGGTCCCACCCCGGCTCCGGACATCAATCGGCGCAGCAGTCACAACCACCGTCTACGCGAAAATGGAAAAAGTAACACAACAGCAAAATCAGTGCGGAGAAAATAATTATTAAATATACATAAAACTTATAGGCTTAAAATGTAATTTTTAGGCTCCAAAATCATCTAATTTGGACTAACGGAGCTCCCTAAACAATTCGGGAAAGTCTCGGGTTAAATAGGAAATTCCAGGAAAAAGAAAAACTCATTGAACCCTAAATTGGGCCGAACCGAAGAACCCGGCCCAAAACTCACACACGCGTGCACGGCCCAGTCGGCCCAGGACGGCCCGGTCCGGCGCGGTGCGGCCGACAGGTGGGGCCCACTGGTCAGCGTCGCCCATCGGCTGACAAGCGGGGCCCACGGAACATAAACGGCGGGGCGATGCTGGCGTGCCGGTGATGTGGCAGACACGTGGCTATAGGTGGCAGTGGCATGGCACACGTGGCGGATGACGTGGCATGCCACGTGGCAGTGGGACTCGGCTAAGGGTGACGTGGCATGACACGTGGCTCTCGGACCGACGTGGCGTCGGCGGGCCCACGGGTCAGCGGCTGCGACGGAAATTCCGCGCGTGCGCGTGGCACGTGGCGCCACGGCTACGGCTGACATGCGACACCCATGGCTTGACCGGGCTCACGCGTCAGCGACTGTGGCTAGGTCCCACACGGGTGAAACAGGGTGGCGCTGGCGCCGTCTGAGACGCCGACAGAGGCGGCCCCACTGGCGCGTGTCACGGCGAGATTGGCCGAGCGCGGCGGCGCTGCCGGAGCGGTTACGGCATGTGGGCCCCACGGGGACACGCGTCGGCGCGTGATTTGCGGCATCGCCGGCGCAGTCCCACCGGACACGGTTTGTGGGCCCCGCCGAGACGCGCGTCGGCGTGTGATTGACTGGGCCCGTGTGCCGGGCGCGTGCAGCGCGCCAGGCGGCGGCGCTGGGGTGACGTGGCATCGCCTGGTTGGCGCCGGGTTTTTCGCCAGCGGCGCGGATGCCGAAGTTCGTCGGCGGCCATGGATCTCCCTAACTACGGCGAGCTCTACCGAACAGAAAACAGTACCAAAAGGGGCGATCCGTTTAAGCATTTTGACCGTCTCGACGAGATCTATCTAATGGTGCCATCTACACAGTGATTTGACTACGGGAAAAAGGCGTTTTCCTCTGAAACGTGCTCGGGAGGAGGAGCGTTGAGCCGTAGATTAGAGTTTTGGGTGAGGGAAGGGGTTGGGCGGCGGTGAACAGTGAGAGGGGGTGTTTATACGGGGTGGGGCGCAGGGGGGTCCTTTGGCCTTCTCTCACATGGGCTAAATGTGCTAAACAAGGTGCTATGGGCCCTAATTGCATGCTAATTTGGCCCATGGGCATCTAATGTGGAATTATACTAAAAAATTATAAAGTGGTACCTTGGTTTTGTTTAGAGAAAATATTGGGACCCCTAATAATTTTTATTAGGATGTCACACCGACCCACGTCAGCACACCACTAATGAGGGGAACCTGGTGGGGATTGAGTCTTGCCTTCACCGAAGAGAAGGATATCATTTGGCGTACCCGAGTATCCCCTTGCTTGGTGCAAAAGGCGGTTACCCGGAACGATGGTAATGAGCTGGTCTAGGCATTGCCCGGACAGACGTGTCATATAGCTAATTCTAGCAATTAGTTACTGTATAAGTTTATCTTTCCGGATATGTATCCCTGACGCTAGTATAAATACCCCATCCTACGTGAAGGGAATGATATATAGAGAAACACACCCACATCGCCCTTGCGTCAAGCAGAACCCTACCTAGGTTTTTCTCTCGCAAATTATTGTATGTGATACCCTGATCAAAACGAAGCACTAGACGTAGGGCTGTTATCCCTAGCTCGGGAGGTCTGAACTAGAATAAAAAATTCCATGTGTCTTCTTTTTTGCATCTTATGCCAAGACCTCTTCGACACCTTGAAAGTTGTGATCGTGACAGAAAAGGAGCTCTCTGGTCCCGCAAATCATAAGTATGCTCGACTCGGCAAGCTTGTTTCTGATCGTCGATAGAACCATCCAACACCATGGATTCTCACAAGAAGGTGGGAGATGAGCATTGCGGCGAAGCAGTGGACCTCGTTGGGGACGCCAAGAAACGGAGGATTCGTTGCCGCCAAAGGGTAGATTCTTGGGTGGGAACCGACGAGAAGCACCGGCCCCACCCTTCACTGCAACTAGGGCATCGTTTGTTTGGGAGCTGCGTTGCGTCCCGTCGTGTTTTGCCCGCCCAGCCGAAGGTTCAAAATACGCGGACGCGCGGCGCCAAAAACGCGACGCAATGCAACCAAACGCCGAAACAAACGAGCTCTAGAGCAGAGCCGCATTGAAGGCCTCGCCGTTGTGTGACTAGGCCACCTCCACCGCCTTCAACCACACGCCCTGGAACAACCTGCTCTGGCCATCATGCTAAAGGCCTAATCCGACCTCCGCCATCGAATTCGAGCCCTCCTGTAGCCGGAGCAGCTCCCAAGTCAGAACGCCGCCAACCACCCTACACAAATGCAGTGGCGACTAAACCACTGCCAATCTTGCAGGTCATGTCCTACCGCCGATCATCCCCACCATGTCGTGCTTGAGAGGGCCTGGATTCGAGCCAAGCCTTGCAGGATCTAGCCTTAGGGGAGGTGGATCCGATAACCCGGCCATGGCAATCCTGAACGTTGTAAAGGGAAGACACGTGGACGGCAGAGGGGCTGAGAGATAATAGGGAGGGTAGGGGAAAAGGCTCACCATCGCCCTCGCACCGGCAATGATGGCGACAGGGGAGGACGCTGGCAAGGGTGGGTTCTAGTGGTGCGGGCAAGTTTTCCATGAGTCACCAAGGGAGGCACTAGAGGGGCCACACTAATTCTATGTTATTCGTCATGATTTCAATCTTGCATTTCTGATATATAAACGTGTATTGAACATATCAATTGAGGGTAAAAGATATTGGTGGTGGATTATAAAGGGGGTTAAAATAACTTTATTGTATCTTTTAGAGAAAAAAAATCATATCTGGTGTTCCATATTTAATGATTCGCATATGGCTCCTTTCGTCGTACGGTCGATTGCGGCTAGCCGGAAAGGGGTTGACGCCGTTGCTTGCATCTCGATGCTACTATTTTCTTGTTTCTTTTCTGGCCGTGATCGCGTAGGAATGTAGCATGAAAGGACGTGTGTGGCAGCGAACGAAAAGGGCAATTAAATTAGTAGGAAAAAAGGTTCTGAAGATCCCGCTAATTATGTAGCACACGGGAGCAATGTCGCAACGAGGAATGCGCGCATGGTGTCAGATCGAGCGCGCCTTGGCTTGTAGCGAAGATGCTGGCCGCTGTTTTTGCACGGACCATGGCGCCAGGCCGCGGCACTGTCGGAACCTTTTTTTGCTATATGAGGTAGGTGTTTGCTTTACCAGAACAGTCTTGCTTGCGCGAGATTTTCGGACGCGGGGGCCGTCCCAGCGCGGCCGTTGGATCTTTGTTATTTCGTTTCGTCATGTAAAAATATTTCATATAAAATAAAAATCGGAAATATTTTCTAATACATGTCCATACCCACAAATTTTTTAAATTGATATACAACATTTATACATCTGTATTTTTCTTTAAACACGTTTATAAAAATGAATATTTGTTATATCAATTGAAATAAAATACGTGTGAGACCTAACACTGATCAGAGAATATTTCCAATTTTTGTTATGTTTCTAAATATTTTTATATTGTGAAACAAAAATAAAAAAGTTTTTGTCAAGAACTAACGTTGGCTGTTAAATGAAGATCCAATGGCTGGCGTCAGGCGTGCGTCCGTCGGACGGCCTCCGCGGCCGAAATTTTTGGGGTCTTTTTACTTTAGTGGCTGACGTTCGGTGGGGCAGAGCAACGGGCACGTACGCTAGCTAGCTCGAGCTCTGGAGTCCGGATGTGCTGTATCACCCCTCAATTTTAACTTACCTTAAGGGTCAACGATCCCATGCACTAGCCCCTAGATCAGTACGCTAGCGCGGAAGACCACATAGCCGATACGGGCATACATCGATAAATAAATCCCTGAATATTACAATCATTGTTATGCCCTTAGGCGAATTTAGTAAGGCGGCCCATACACGTCTTAGATTACAAAACAATGTTTGGAGTTACAGCGGTCACAAAAATATTTACCTAAAAAAATCCCTATCGACTAGTGTCCATCCATGATCGGAGCTACCCCTAAGACTCCTCAGGTTCACCATAGTCCTGTCCGTCGTCTTCATGGCATTCATAAGGGTCATCCTCGACTCCGTCAACTAAAGAAGGTAAGAAGGCGAGGTCAGCGTCATCCAAATGCTGGCTAGTTAACACTTCCCTTAATGCATATAGTGATTAGAAGGCTTTATTTGAAGGAGAGGGGTTATTTTATTTGTGTAAAGCCAAGTTTATAAAATTTTGGAAACATTCTAGCTAGCATCAACTAGAATTTGTCTTATTTATATAATTCACGGGTTTACCATCTTACCCATGCACCCAAACCCGACTAACCAACCAAACAGACCAACCAACCCACAATCGACCAACTCTCGTCCAAATACACAACCAACTCATCCGATCACCATACCAGCTTATCCGTTCACCTCGACTTTCTTCCGGTTGCCCCCAACGTACATTTCCTAGTTCTGCTATTATTCTAGGATTTGGCAATCCTATTGTGGACCACACATGCCATGGCATGCCCGCCTCGGCCTAGGGGGTTGCCAGCCCTCACTAGCCGACCGTCATCATGGGGATGTGTGGCCATTATCACCCTCGGTGATGACCAATGCTGGTCCCTATCGAGAATGGTCCCAGAGGGCCTCCGCAGAGCGCACACAGCTGACGATCCAAGGCCCGTACTCCACGCGATGGTCACGCGTTGTGTTGGAACCATCCCTCAGATGGCAGCGATCTCCCCGCTACGCGTGTTACTCCGCGCTCCTCCTGGGTAAGCCCTGGCTAAACCTAGCACCTAGGCACCCTGTGCCTTAATCATCCATCAGGATGTCCTCCTTGGGGCAACCCACCGGTAACTCTACTTCCACGGTCATCGACCACACCACACTTAGACTATCACAACAACAGATCAACCAGACTGACTTCCCACATGACCTTACCCTAAACACAATCAGCCCAACATGCAACTAACAACCCTAACTGTTATATGTCATGTCATAATTGAATGAGCATAATGAATGACCGGTGAATATCGGTTCACCATTCTGTGGCGATTAGCCAGAAGATTTGATTAAGACTAAGTCAGTCTAAGCAAGTTTGACCCATTAGGATGGGTTAAAGTGGTTACCAGACAAATCATAGGCTAACAAAATAAAGACAATCAAGGCAGTCATTAAGGCTAAGCAGTTCAAAGGCAGGCAGGTATAAATATTACATGATTAATAATTAGGTAGTTTACTAAGCAAGCATTTAATTAATAAATAAAATAGTTAACAGAAAACTGGGTAATGAACATGATAAATAGTGATGTTAATCCGCACTAGGGAAAGTCGCAATCTCTCCCTAATACGGGTAAACATCTATAAGAGTAAGTGTTAACTCGCTTTGATCAGGTAGGTGCTCCTCCTCGGCGTCCCCAAATCTTCCTTCGGGATCGCATACGTCCAATCATACGAACAAACCAATAATTACTTACTAATGCAACAGAAAACATGATGCATGCACAACCTAGGTCATACCCTTGGCATTAATGCCTAAGATTGATTAGCGAACCTCCTTTTCGTATGATATGATATGCATGACAAGTGCATTAATAAGTAATATAATCCATATATAATAGTCTACTAAACCCCAAAATATGATTTCGTCAGATAGGGTCGTACTAGGGTGATTAGGGTTTTTTTAAGCGACGTAAGGTGACGATTCTTCTAAGTTCCACTTACGCACGGGTTAAAGTTTAACGGAGTTGACAATACACTAAGTGTTTCAAAATAAAAGAGATAAACTTAGGTTACATCTCTCATTAATATACATTTTCTAAAAATTGCTCCTTAATTAACTTAATAGGGAAATGTTTTATTTAATTGTTGGGTTTTGCCATTAAATGATCCTGTGGATATATTAAGCCAGGGTGAATTTTAACTTGTTCCAAAATCAAGAAGACAATTATCTATCTATTTCAATTTTTGCCAAAGAATATATGGGTCTAATTCATTAATTAATCTAACCAACAAACACCCTAAAATTGCTTTATCCAATTCTATATAGGAAAATCTACATTTTCAAATAACAGGGCAATTTCTTCTACACAGTGGGCATTGTCATATTTTTATAAAATTAGAAATGGTCTTTAGTATTTATCTACATTTTTCTAGAATTTTTGGAAGTCTTTAGCTATTTAAAATAAATCTAAAGCTATTTCTGCAATTTAACTAATTGATTAAATCGGTATTTAACCGTTTAATCCTTCTGGGCCGAGTCAACCAGCGAATCGGCCCAACGACCGATTCAGCCCATGGCCCAGACACGTGCAACGCGCGCCCGACCGGTGCGGTGTACGTCGAAGGCGGCTTTTGAAAAGGCGTCAAGACGAAGCGAAGGCATACGCGGCTCTGGTGCCTCCACTAAACCAGACAGATGGGACCAGGGCCCACATGGCAGTGACTTCGGCCATGATTTCACCGGCGCGTGCAGGAATTCATCTGGGAGATGGGGCCCGCCAGTTAGCGACTATGCGTGTTCGGCTCGGCATGAATCTTAGCGCAAGATGGACCGCCTTCTTCGTCTTCCTCCGGCTCGGCGATATGGCTGACGGCGGTGGAACTCAACGTGGTGGCGCTACAGAAGCGCTACGGCCATGAGCGTGCATGCACACGCGTCTACGGTCTCCTATGGCCCTAATGACACCCCCGACGAGGCCGGAGACGGCCGGACGAGGCGGCAGCACAAGCTACAGGTTTAGGTGACGAGCAAGAGAGGGTCCAGGGGATGCTTACCACGGGCTTCGGTGGGAACGAGTGGGCTCGTGGACAGCTGGCGGTGGGGAACCTGACGATTGTCGGAGCAGGGGCTCCACGGCTCGGCACCACACAGTTGCTCCCCTGAAATTGATTGAGGGGCAATTAAGGCTCTGTTCTTTTGAGCTGATCTTAATGGTTGAACAGCTGAACGGCTGAAATGACTAAATTTCAAGCGCTTCTCGAGGTAGTCTCGAGATTCGGATCCATTTTGTTTGACTTGTTTTTTAAAGCGTTAGGACCCACCTTCAAAACAGCGAAAAAAGGGATTCAAAAAACTCAAAACGTATGTACTTTTAAAACGTAGATAAGTGGTTAAGCTGTTAAGCTCAAAAGAACTGGGCCTTAGCTAGGCTCTGAGAGTGCAATGGGTGCGAGGAATTGCCCGGGGGCTTACGGAATCGGCGAGGAGGTCTCCTGCGCCGGCGCGGTGCGTTTGGGGAAAAAAGTGAAAAGCGGGGCCGATGGGGGAGACCGAGGCTTTATAGGCGCCAGGGACAGTGCTGCGGCCCGAAGGCACATCCGATGGCGCGGGGCAGACGGCGCGGCGATGGGACATGCGTGGCGCTGGGGCAAAAGCGGCACTGCAGTGCCGGCGCGGCGCGGCGACGAGACTCTCGCGGCGCGGGACAATGCGGGGTAGAGCAGAGCAGAGCAGCAGCAGCGCCGTGGCTGACGCGATGTCGAGCGGCGGCAGGGCCACCAGGCAGAGGAGAGAAAAGGAGAGAGAGAACGAGAGAGAGAAAGAGAGAACGAGAGAGAGCGAGAGAGTGTCTGTTGTGGGGCCCATGTGTCGGATTTGAATTCAAATTCAAGCGAATTTTCAAAAATTCAAGCAATTTTGGCAAAAATCCCCAAATTGGGATGTTACACGCTGTGATCGAGGCCATCGATGGACGATATGGCCATGGCGACAGTGGCATTTGAAAGTTAATTTTCGCTTTGCACGGTCGATTTATCCCCAGATAATTACGCCGGAGTTGATCTGTTTTTCATTTTACTCTCTTAGAGAAGATTCTAAAATTTGTATAATCGTGCTATTAAAATAGTACGAATTGTATCGGCCGAAAAGTTAACTATGAGACCGTCGGTCCTCAATTTTATATTTACCAGAGAGTCGTTGTTTCATACACAATCAAACGCTAGTGCTTCTAACACATAGCCAGATATCATTACACACATATAAAATGGTTGCCCCAAATATTACATGACATAGTTTTACGCCCACTAGCTTAGTAACAGCACGGGCACGGCGAATCATAACTCCGCCTTACTACAAAATAATCATTAGAATTTGTAGGTCGGCGGAACAAAAATATGTCTAAAAGAATTCCAATAGCTATACATTTCTGTAAGTGGCTAGATTGACCCTATCTATCGTCTTGGTCGTCGTATACATGGTCATCGTCTTCATGACAATTATATGGGTTCACTTGTTGACCTTCATATAAAGAGTAGGAATATGCAAGGCCAGTGTCATCCAAACACTGACCAGTTAACATCCCTCCTAATGCACTTAGTGATACAACCTTCAAGGAAAAGAAATGAGTTTCTTTATTTGCATAAAGCCAATTTTCAAGATAATGTAGACCCACTTCATCGTAACCAACCTTTTAACAAGCAAGACACTTAGCCAACCTTTCCGACCAAACTCCCCAAACCTACCAGTATCACCTATTCCATCTCAAATACCTTGTCCTAACTAACTTCCTTCCAACACCCGTCATCCTTTCTGGAATTGGTCTTGTGGACCACACATGTCATAGACCCCTGGTCTTGATCTAGTATGGTTGCCGGCCCAACATAGTCATACAACTGCTAGGAATGCATGTGTTGTCAAATCATCTCACTAATGGCCCAAGTCGGTTCTTCTTCAAGAATGGGCTCAGGGTGTCATCGTATAGAGCACATGTCTATGAGTGTCATCGTATAGAGCACATGTCTATGACGCACCAAACTTGTACTACCACGCAATGGCCATGCATGATCATCATTTTGTCTTCATCATATCTTGCTCATCTATCTAGTAGTATGATCTTTGTGGTTGACCGTGGCATACTTTCATTAATTTACATGCACATTGCCTTGTTTAGAAAAGCTTCTTGCATTCATATGTCTCTAGACAATCATATTATCCTGCTAGCTTGTGATTGCCATGATTTTGCTTGTCATGCTCCTTGCTTGGCCTTTTGAATATTCTTGCACCGTCGTCTAGGTATCCGTGGATTTCATGCTTTCTCCTTGGCGTATGCGCATGATCTTATATTGTACTGCCATTTTCATCATGCTCATGCTCTAGATGATGTATTGCCATACCATGCGTGCATCATTGTTCCATTGTTAATTCTATGCCATGGAGCTAGATTTGCTTGACTAGCCCTAGCTCTGATGTATACATGTGATTGATGCATGTGTGTAGGCATTCCGGTGAGGAGACCATGTCGTCCACTGTGCATCTTGGTTTTTTCTTCCTTGGACTTTTTGGGTCCATCTCAAGCCATCTACCACTACTTCAACTTCTCATGACCCCGGTGTCTCCACGGGGAATCCAACACCATGAGATGATACCAGGCCCAGACTAGTATCTCATGATGGACAATTAGGAGAACATCGTAACAGCGCAATAATAGCCAAATTCAAATAAAATTTAAAGGTAGCATCATCTGTTTTTTACAATAAGGCAGGTAATCCTGTTGGGCATTACCAAATATTAAGAACGAATAAAAAAAACATCAGAGTAGCAGAAGACATCAACGACAATATCCAAGGATTGACCCGGACACCCGCAGCTAGTCCTGCACACCTGAGTTCGGACCCTCCTGGTTCTGATCAGACTCGCAGGCTAAATAATAAAATTATTCACGATAGCTATAATGAGTATGTGGCTACATAGTAAGCAATCCTTAACAATGTATGCAATGTTAAAGAATAGGGAAAAAGGTTATTTTACACCAAACATATTTACTAGTCAAACTTTAGTTAACATGTTTTAATTTGTTGAATGCATGAATTGATCCAGTTATCCCGATATCAAAGGAAGGTGCATTATCACACTAGGCCAATCTCAGCCTACACTAGTCAAGTTCAATTATTAAAAAGATAGGACTAAATGCGAAAACCTCTAGATCTTGCCCCATTCATAACCATGGACGTGGCTATCATGATAGAGTTTAACTCTGCAGAGTGTGTACATGTTCCCCCACAAACCCCGTCTCATCCCGAAGGAGATTCGGTACAAGATTGTTCCAGCCTACTATGCCTGCCACTTCATCTACCCTCTTTTTATGTTTCCCCGGCACCGCCGGTACCCGCCGTGCTAGGGCGCCTACTACTTTTAGGCACCAACCGGGGTCGTTCTCCATTTAAGCCATTCGGTTTTATAGACGAACCTACCCTTCATGTAAGGTAGCAAACCTTCCCCTAGGGCAAAAGTATCGAACCATAACCGGATAATCCACGGGCAAGTGGTTGGAAGGTTCCGTAGGGTACTAAACTAGGTCCAAAGGCACAACTGGCTGTATAGTTTAGTTTGGTCTAGCGTGTCACAAGTTTGAGTCCTTAGAAAAGAAGACCTCCATACCACATCCGCAACCCAAAAACCATCTCTTCCGAGTCTCCCCTGACCACATCCACAGCCCAAAATCACCGTCACGAAGCTTTCGCTACATAAAGGCACAATTTAAAGTGTATCCCAATGCAATCCTACACTTTTAGTCAAGGATTAGCTAGGGAATAATAACGGGTTCAGAAAGGCGGCTAGGACACATTAATAGAATATTAATATGTCTAGGAACTCGCACACTCGCTTATTTGCATGCAATCAATTTAAACAGAAAATAAAAAAAAATCAATTGTAAAACTAGGAGAAGAATATGTATCTATGCTTGCCTTCAAAGAAGTCTGAGCTTGTAGATTTCCTACCGAGATTCCCGGCTACAGTCTCCAGTAACGGAAATACGTCATCTACACAAAGATAGAGAAAACTAGAATAAACAGTAGATCAAAGCAATCAAAATATAATTCTAAAAATATAATGAAATTCTAAAAATTATTTGTGAATTAATGGCTCTGGAATCGCTTGAGTTGGAGCTCGGGAACTCTCTAAACAATTTCAGGAAGTTTTAAAATAAACAGAAATTCCTAGGAAAATATTAAAGGGATTAAACTCCTATTGGGCTTCTACCCAGCTTTCAGCTGATCCCTCTTTCTCGCAGCTTGGTGCATGGCTAGCCACGCAGCAACCCAAGGTGCGCGCGCCCGTAGTGTCAACGCAGCAGTGATGGCTGACGTGGCAGTGATGAGGCAGCGGTGTAGCTGACACAAGGTAGCGCTCCGCTGACGTGGTGATGGCGTGGCCTACCACGTGGCAGCAGGAGGTCGTTTCGTGCTGATGTGGCACACACGTGGTGGCACGCGGCTGTTGACATGGCGGCGACGGCTCGGCTTTGGCGAGACACGTGTGCAGCGACAACGGCGATGTCCCACTGACATGCTGGGCCCACGATAGGTGGGCTTCGCGAGGACGTGCGATAGGCTGTGATAGGCGGCGGCATGACGCTATCGGCTGAGAAGGACGCGACGCAGTAGCAGCGTGGGACCACGTGGGGGCCCGTGGCAGCAGCAGAGAGTTGAGGCGTGTGTCGGGCGTGGCGATGGAGTGGGAAACGGCGATGGCAAGACAGGCGGTGGCAAGCGCGCGGATCACGCCGAAGGCACGATCGATGAGGTTCGCCGGTGGCCGGGAGGGTTCCAAACTTCGGTGAGGTTTTCTGCGGGGCAAACCTACACCAATTTGGGTGATCCATATATCCATCTTCACCATCTTGACGAGCTCTACTACATGGTGGATCCTAATCTAAGGTTTGGGTTCGGGGCAGAGAAGGATACCTCAAAAAGTGCTCGGGCGGTTAGGGTTTTGGTTGTTAGGACTCCCAACCCAAGTCTATGTGATTTGGGGTTGTCAAGGGGGGTCTTGGGTTATTTATATAGTGGTGTGATGCCAGGGGACGTACAAGGGAAGGAAGATTTGGAGTAGGAGTCCGAATTTGAGTCCGAGTAGAATTCGGAGCCTTCCTTTTAAGGAAATGGAGTTTTCTTGGGTCAGTGCGCCTAAAAACCGAGAAATGGGTCAGTGGTATGCTCTATATAACTCCATAATTTGTGGAGAAGTTTCGTAAAGGTATTCATCATTGTTTCATGCGAGATAGCTTCCAAATAAGGCCTTTTTGGGTTTAATCTGAATTTGCGGGTTGCCCAAAAATTAAGAAAAGGTAAGACATATATTTGGGAAGTTAGGGTATGTCTTGGCACTGCCCCATCCAAATTCTAGCTTTATTAGGATGTCAGATCATAAAATAATAGCTAAAATAAGTTTTATTGTAGACAAATAATAAAACCAAAATTTACCTAAGGTTTTATCTCTTAAAAACACTTGTGGCACCTAGTAGCTTTATTAGGATGTCACACAACTTCATCACCGCAACCTGATGATGTAAGTATTTGTGTCGATGACCCCATAATGGTGGGGTTTCAGCTTTTAGGATTGTGTTGGTGGCTGTGGCTTGAATCTTGTGTATGATGCTGCTTGTATCTTGGATATGGTGTATGATGATGTGATGGATGTATATTGTCGTTATATAAATGTATCCTGATCTTTTGTTTGCTAAGTAGGGCCTTGTTCTTTTCAACGTATCGTTGCGTTGGTGTATTACTGTAGCAAATTGAGAGCCCTCGAAAAGAGGTCTAAAGAATATAAAAAAATTTATTAAAAAATAGTTTTAGGATCTTTCAAAGGACTACTATAAGTCACAAAAAAAATCTTTACAAATTATCACAACATATAGGCTATATAAAAATAACAAAATTTGCTACAGTATTACGCAACGGTAGGATACCCTGAAAAGAACATGGCCTAGATATCTAGTTTTTAGGGGAGAATTGCTACCGAAATTTTTTGTATTTTAGGGACTTTGTGGCATTTCATGGTAGATTAGCAGACGAGTTTTTTTCCTGTTTTCCCTTAGGCTTCTCTTGGGTCTCCGTGGAGTTGTGGTTGTTTTGTATGTTCTGATTAAACATGTATTTTCCTCTTGTGAGCTAAAAATAAAGAATTTGTCATAAGACTCTAAGAAATGTTTTTCTTTTAATTTGTGAGAGTTTTAACCAATACCTTGTTATGAGACGGCTTGTCATTGCACTAGACATGAACTTGACTGGATTTGGTTGACCGAGAAAGTGAATCCTTTAGGGCCTGTTTGGCAACAAAGTTTTTGAAAACCATGGTTTTGTAATACTATGATTTGTGTTTTGCTATGACCATGAAATACTATGGTTTTTCAATACCATGGTTTGCTAGCACAAGTGAGAAAACTTTGGGTTGGAGTGGAGTCTACAATACTCCAAAAATACCATGATATTGTCAATACCATGGTTTTCAAAACAGAGTTTTTGAGATTGCTTCCAAACACCTCATTGCCAAAATACCACACTACAAGGGATTCTACCTATTGCCACACAGTGTTTGCAACAAAATAAATTTTGTTGCTATAGCCAATGCTATTGCCACATAATATTTTTTTGTGGTAATAAGTTTCCTATATCGCAACATTCGTGAATTGTTGCATTATTTATTATTTTTGTTGCAATAAATTGAATGTATTGCAATGAAAATGAAATTGTTGCATTAACTAGCTACTATTGCAACTAAAAATAAATTGTTGCAATAACTAATTTTTATCACAACAAAATTATATTGTTGCAAAAAAAAATTTCACCTATTGCAACGATTACAGGTGGTTGATTATTGTTATGGGTAGCAACGATTTTGATTTCGTTGCAATATATACATATTGCAACAATATTGGGCATATTGCAATAATATTGGGCATATTGCAATATTTATTTCATTGCAATATGTTCATGAAAAAATGTCAAAATGAAAACATGATATATTTTAGACAAGTAGTCATGCGAGGTGAGCTGGTTAGGTGAGGTTACTCTAAGTCAAGAGGTTGTGGGTTCGAATCCTAGAATCGACGTATTTATTTTTCTATGTGACTTATTGGTTGTTGCAATAAGTTTTTACGACGAATTCCATTTTATTGCATTATGATATTGCTATGAAATAATATCTGTTGCAATAAGTTATAGCAACCATTTCACAAACGTGGCGATAACCTATTGCAACAACCATATTGTTGTAATAAAGAAACTTATTGCCATGATTTTCATATTGTTGCAACTTCTTATTACCACGGAGATTATTGCAACGATTTTAGTTTTGTTGCAATATACACAAATTGCCACAATTTTGGGTTTAATGCAACAAAAATTACCGTTGCAATAGGTTGAATTCCTTGTAGTGCCATGGTATTCTCCAAAACCATGGTTTTGCCTTGAAACTATGAAAATACTTTGTTGCCAAACAGACCCTTAGTGTCATGTTTGGCATGGTTGAAAAGTTAGGCTTCAAGCTCTCTTTAATTAGTAAATGCAAAGCTTTAATTATGAAAATACTAAAAACATAAATTTGAAAACAAATGAATTGGAAAAATGGAAAAAATTGTTTTAAGCAAATTGCTGTTTTCTTGAGAGGTCATGTTCTCTTCATAATTAATTTTTGGATCTTTGATACGCAAGTATTTTAATGTATGGCATGATATCCATGGTGTTTTTCTGCCTAGCTCATTGATTCATTTAATTTGCACGAAAGTGTTTCTATCTTGCTTGAGCTTGTTGGTTTGGTAGCGCGGTTGTGGCACTCGGTATAATTTCGAGCCTTTAGTTCTTAGTTTCCTAGCTCGAATAATTTACAAAGCTTCTTTAGGTTGCATCGGCATGCACACATGTTTTTTCTTGTGCTCATTTGCATTTGTATACACCTTTCTTCTTCCTTTTTCACCTTGATGCTTATATTGTCAAAAAGGAAAAAATTCTATGAAAAAGAAAAGCAACATTTTATACCTTGATTTTCAAAACGATTAAAGTGTCACTTTGGTCCCGCAACAATTGCGTTTGCGTCAAATTGATCCCTCAAGTAGGGCTGGCAACGAGCCGAGCTTGAGCGAGCCAGGCCCTGGCTCGCTCAAGCTCGTTCACTGACGAGCCGAGCCGAGCTGAGCTCGGTCACCGAACGAGTTAGGAAAAAAGCTCGGCTCTGGCTCGTTGAAAACTCGGTCCGGCTCGTGAGCGCTCGCGAGCCTTATGAACAGCCTAATGTCTCCCTTCCCACTCTCCTGTCTCTCATTTCAATTCTTCCCAATCCCCTCCCCCCTCTCTCCCGCACCAGATCCAGCGCCTCCCGACCTCGTCGCCGTCGTCTCCTTCGTGCCCCGTCGTCGGCGCTACTCCGCCCCCATTAGCTCCTCCGTCCCCATCGTCGGTGGCTCCTCCACCCCCATCGGCGGCTCCTCCGCCCACGTTGCCGGCGACTCCTCCGCCCCCTATCGTCGTCGCCTCCTTCGCCCCCATCGCCGATCCTCCATCCCTCGTCGCCTCCTCCGCCCTCGTCGCCGGCCGCTCCTCGTGCCCCATCGCCGGCGCTCCTCTGGCAGAGTCGCCACGCCTAACGCCGAGCTTGTTGTCCCAGGCTAGTTCATCGTGCCTGATGCAACTTCGAGCTCACCGGCTCGCTGCGATGCCTAGCTAGCTCGTGGTGCCGCCAAAGCTGTTGCGCTGCCCAGCTTGCTGCTCGTTGGTGAGTTCGTGCGTGTGTTCTGCAGGTCTGCGTGCTTTACCTGCTGCTCCGAGCCCTCCACGAGCCACGAGCGAGCTAGCCCTAGGCTCGGCTCGGTTCGCTAATTGACCGAGCTGGAAAAAAAGCTCGAGCTCGGGCTCGTTGGCCTACGAGCCGAGCCAAAACCGAGCGAGCTACAAGCTACGAGCCAGATTGCCAGCCCTACCCTCAAGTGTAATACCAGTTTTGTTTGGTCCATGTGGTTTTCGAATAATGCCATTTTTGGTCCAATACAGGTTGAGGGTGGTTTTGCTGACGTGGCAGTCCACGTGGCAGATCCACGTAGATTGACATGTCATAAAAAACTGACATGCGGACTGTCACGTCTGCAAAACCACCCTCAAAACCGGCCAAGGGATCAAAACAACACTCTTCAAAAACCACGGGGACCAAACAAAACCAGTATTACACCTGATGGACCAGTTTGGTGCAAACGCAATAGTTGAGGGACCAAAGTGACACTTAATCCTTTTCAAAAAAGGGGAAGAAAGGGAGAAAGGAGGAGATTTGTGTTTGCTCATTGGTTGCTCAACCGGTATACTCGGACATGGTGATCAATCGCTTGTTTCTTTGGTCCAAGTATGATCTTTGCAAGTTTGACTTTCTTTGCAAGTATGAGCTTTGATCTTTTTAACCGGTATACTTGGACATGTTGATCAATTGTTGTCCATTTGGTCCAACCGTCCAAGTATAACTTTTGCAAGTTTAACTTTCTTTGTTAGTCATTTCTGAAAATGAAAACCTTTTTCGATGGTGTTATATCAATATACTCATCAAGGGGGAGTGTTGAATGATATGGAGGTTGTCTCTTTTGGCGATGAGTATATTGACAAGCTTTGGTGCTTAATAGAGGTTTTAAATGTGCTTGATTAGAGTTTGAGTTGGCTATAAGTGCGGTGCTACGTGATGGTTTGCTTATTTGTGTACTTGCATGACTCTGAGGCTATATAAACCGTGGTGAAGCACAGCTCAGACAGGTGAGGCTAGATTTGGCTAGATACCATCAGTTCAATATCTTCCTTGTTGGTAGCTCGCAACAGTTAATTAGTTTACATGTTTGGTAAAAAAACAATGGTTTTTCTGCCAATAAGTGTGGATCTTATGATTGCTGCCTCAATGATCAGTGCTTTGCAAAAAAGAAGAGTATATAGTATCATTTCAAATTCCTATTGGGTCTTGATTTATGTGCTCGCTTCAGGAATCGCGCGACATCTCGACGGCCGTTAGACGGCGGTCGATACAGAACAACTAATCTCGACGGCTATGTGCTAGCCGTCGTTATTAACCATCTGTCTCGACGGCCAACACCTGGCCGTCGAGACTAGTTCACGTCAGCCCGCACACATCACTTTTTTTTCGCGTGCGCGGGAAACCATCTATATCGACGGCCGTATCGAAGCCGTCAAGATAGTTAATGGGCCGGCCATTAGTATACGCTGGTCAGGATTTCATCGTGACGGCCAGCGTGGGGCCATCGAGAGAGATGATTCAAGGTCTGCTGGGCCGACATATATTACTTGGGCTGGCCCATTTTCTCTTTTTAAATTTTTTTAAAAATTTTATAATTTCCATACATGTTTATTACCCTTTTAAGTAAAAAAATGTATATAATTTGAAAACAAAATGTGAAACATTCTCAATTTTCAAAAAATAGATAAGTTTACAAAATGATATCACGTTGCATCCTAATTATTTTTATATTTTATATTGTACATGATGTACCATATAATATATATGTTTAAAAGTAATAAATTGCATATAAAATTTTGTAAAATGGTGTAATTTGTAACGTTGCAATGCAATGATCTATAGACAGCGGCGTTCCGATTAAATGGTGAATACCTGAAAAATTATAGCAACCCTCTCACCCGTATTTCATACAACCCAATAGAACGATGAATAATACTGTACACGATATAACCCCTTACTTATGGACCTTTTATTGCGAATATAATTTCATCATACAAATTTTTATGGGGGTGTATTTTCATGCCGTAAACAATATTAGTCATTACGCATCACAAAAATATTTTTGAATTTTCTTTAAAAAATAAATAAAGCTCGATTGACCACTGAAGGGGATGTGATGTGGCAGCCGTCGAGATAGAGAAACTGGGCCCTACTGGCGCGTCGCTGGGTCATCTTTCTCAACGGTTCCCGGCCGTCGAGATTATCTTAACCTTTCCGCACGAGCCATGTGGCGGCTAGAAAAAGGCGCGGCGCAACAGTCGCGACGGACGCGAGCTATCTCGACGGCTGTAGGCCGTATATATTACCGCAATCTTTACGCTGCCACCACGTGGCTGCCAGAGAGAGTATTGTGCCCGTTAGCGCTCAATAAGATGGCAACGATCGCTCCTGACTTAGGCATTTCACACCTAGTCTCGATCCTGCCGACGCCGCCTACCCGCCGTGCCCACGCCCATCTTCGCACCACCGCCCCCGACACACTGCGTCGTTCCACTGCCCCCGACGCGCCGCGTCACCTCCCCGCCGCACCCACACCCATCTTCGCCACCCGTAATAACTTCGTATAGCATACATTATACGAAGTTATACGAGCAATTGTTATGGTTTGTCTTATAATTTTAGGTGTAATTTATATAAAAAATTAATTATAATATTCATGTAATTAATAATGCAATTGCTCTATATTACATTGACCAATAGTGTAACCTACCTGTACGTAACCCGTTCGGAATCAACACAACGTGTAAAGTATTTGGATGGTGATTCGTTCATTTCTATTTCGGGTTGTGAAAAATGATCCCGAATTGTCCAGTGGACAGCCAATGTGTGGCGTCCCAGTGGACATCTCACGAATAGCCGCTTAGGCGTGTCTCGTTGTGGTGTCGGTGGGTTCAAGACAAGATTTCGACGGCATGACCCTATAGTTCTCCTGTGCATAACATAAGCGCTACTGAGTTGGATTTCAGCTCTTTTGCCATCGTTGTACTAGGAGAACTATATGGTTATGCTATCGAAATTTTGTCTCGGTCCCTACCGGCGCCACAACGGGGCACGCCTTTGCGGCTATTCGTGGGTGAGTTTAGAAGCCTTCCTAAGCCTATTGTAAAACCTTGATGTGTAGCTTATCGTGTCAAGAGCGATGGATAAAGAGATGAGGTCGATGTACGATGGATGGAGAGCAAATGGACAACATTCAGATGAATGGTATGAGAAGGCCAATGCATTTGTCGATAATGCTTTCTAGGCGACCCCTAACCCTTACACAGCGTACATTCATTGCCCATGTACGGAGTGTGGGAACTGTAGAAAGAGAACACGATATGACATAGGAATGCATTTGTGCAAAAATGGATTCAAGGCAGGTTATCATCGTTGGGTTTATCACGGTGAGAGTGGTTGTGCTCGTGCCATCCCTATCCCTCTCGACGAAGGATTTGATGAAATTGACAGAATGCAAGATATAATAGATGATTTTGGCCATGATTTTGATGATGAGCAGGCAACTACCTCTATGACCAAATTCTTAACCCTTTTAGAATCTTCGAAGCAGCCTTTACACGATCGACCCACAGTGACCGTACTCTCTATGGTCACACGGATGATGGCTCTGAAATGCAAGTATAACTTCTCCATCAATTGTTTTGATGAGTTGTTCTGATGTTTAAGCGATGCCCTTCCGGAAGGACACAAGATGACCTCCAGTTGGTACGAGTGCAGGAAACTACTTGCTGGTCTGGGAATGCCTTACGAGAAAATAGATTACTGTCCGAACCATTGCATGTTGTACTATAAAAATGAGGCTGCCAAAAATGTGTGTGATCATTGTGAGGAGTCCAGATATATGGAGATCATCGACGGTAAGGGAGAAAAGAAACAAACGAAAGTGGTGAGAAAAGTGCTGCGGTACTTTTCATTAATGAAATGACTGCAACAGTGTTTCATTACGGAGGAGACCGCGCAGCAGATGAGGTGGCATAAGGAGGGTAAACGTGCAAGACCCGGCATGATGGTTCGGCCGGCCGATGGAGAAGAGTGGCAACACTTTGATAGGGTGTATTCGGAGTTCGCAGCGGATCCAAGAAATGTGTGGCTCACACTTGCCACTGATGGGTTTACACCTTTCAATATGATGGCTGCATCGTACTCATGTAGACCAGTTTTTAGCATCCCTCTGAACCTCCCGCCTTTAATTCTGATGAAAAAGAAGTTCATATTTCTTTCTTTAATTGTGCTTGGACAAAAAAAATCCTAGAAAGAACCTAGATTTGTTTATGAATCCATTGATTGACGAGCTGAAGGAGTTGTGGTAAGAGGGAGCCCCGACATACGATAGAAAAGCAAACAGATCTTTCGGTATGAGGGCTACCTACATAACTCCATACATGATTTCCCCTCTTACGGTATGTTCTTCGGATGGAGCACACATCGGCGGCTTATTTGCCCTATGTGTTTGGATGATACAGAGGCATTCCAGCTAGGATTTGGTGGCAAGCCGAGTTGGTTCGACTGTTATCGAGCATTTTTGAAACCGGGGCATCCATTTCGGAAGCAGAAGAATGTGTTCCGTAAGAACACAATAGTAAAAAAGAAAAACGTGGTCGGGTGGGTATTGCGTTCATAAAGGAATGACATGCTAAATTGGTTCATAGTCAGAATGATGCTTATGGAGATTACGATATCTCACATAATTGGACGTACAAGTGTTGCATATATATACTTTCTTTCATATACAAATGATCTTATTTTGCCGCACAACATTGATGTGATGCATCAAGAGAAAACATAGCAGAGGCCATCTATGGTACAAACTTTGATATAGCTAAAAAAGTAAAGATAATGCGAAGGCAAGATGGGATTGTCAGGAGATATGCGATCGACCGTCAATGAACTTTAATTGACGGTGACAGGTACACATTTTCGTAGCATATAACGTTTTTTACATTGTCGATTTTAATTATACAAACCTGTTACGAAAGCATGGCTAAGCAGGGTACAGGACATGATGTCCAATGCACGTGTCACAGCCGTTCAGGAGTACCACAGGTCAGTAGTCTTTACTCACAGTACATTTAAGTTTTATGTGTTCGTTACTAATTTTCACCTTTCCGTGTTTTTATAGGAGACAGGAGCAGCAAAACCTCACGCTCCAGGCGGCTCGTCAGTTGTATTTGACGGCCGGTCAATACAACCAGGTCCGTCTGGAGTGGTGTCAGGAGGACGCCCGAGAGGCTATAGGTAGGAAGTGGGACAGCCCCGAGTGGAAGGAGAAGTCAGAGAAGGCAAAGAATAATAGGGGCGTTAAGGACTACAAATCTAACACCGGGAGGTGGTCAATCACACAGTTGGGGAGGAAACTGGTAATATCAATTTTTTTTACACGTCATCGTTTTAGATTGTGGTACTAACACGTGTTTGATCATATTAATATTTAGTTGGTAAAGACGGGTGGTTAGACCGAGTCCGATGGACGTGTGGAAGCAGGCCCACATGAAAAAGGTGCCGCCTGGTAGATAACCGACATTGGATCCCATGCATATCTTCGTTTGGTATGTGTCGACAACATTGTTCACTATAACTATATTATATTTATCTATTTGTAAAATTTTTACTATCACAACGGCATGTAGTGGCATTATAAGGATGCTTACAGAGAGTAGCATAGGGAGGAGAGCAATCCAGATAAGGCTCCCATCGATCCTCACGTGATTCATAAGCACATGGGGGGCAAGGTTCATGGGCAGCTGGCGATCGGTGGTGACCACCTACGGTGAGATCTCTTTCGTCCACTTGTATATTATGATTGCAACATAAAAATTGACTACTATATTATACATGTTGTAGGTCTTCAGAGTACATGCCCGAGGTTCGGACTAGCCAGAGCGGGGGTGAGACATGTAGCCAGTTTGAGGAGTGCCTGCAGAGGGAGTGTGAGCAGCAGCAGAAGAGACATGTGGAGGAGCACGCTCATGATAGAGAGATGATAAGGGCTATGCAGCAGAGTCTGAGAGTTGCGCAAGAGGATTACGATAGAAGGCTGCGATAGCTTGAGGAATTCGTCGCTGGGGTAACGTGCTCGCAAAACTTCATTTCATTCTATAGATGCATATCTTGTCAGGTGTACCAACGAACTCGAATATATCTATAGGCCAGTCCAAGCGGTCACGCGGGGCTTAGTGGCAGCTCCTCGAGCTAGGTGCCTACACAGGTGGCCTGGCCGTCTACGATAGCCACCGAGCCCCTCCAGGCACCTACGTTGGCCAGGGCGGCTACGCTGGACAAACGGGACCACCACCGGGTATCTTCGGCACCCCGCCATCGCAGCCGTAATTTACCGATGTTTTCAGAAACTTGAATGTGTCGTGATGTTTGTATGTTTGAATATTGTGATTGTGATATTGATATTCTCGGAGATATGGTATTAATATGTGTTATATTGATATTGCCGGAGATATATATGTATATCTGTGAAATTGTGGGATATTTGAATGTGCGGGTTTTTTGGGTGTGCAGATTGCAGCAGCTGCGGCTGGGTGAAGTAGCAGCTGCAAAATTATAGTGTTTTTTTTACAATTTCTAATTTTTTTGCTGGTCTACAATTATACTCGACGGTTAGAACATGGCTATCGAGAATGGTGTCCATGGGCCCACCTGCCAGCGCAGGGCGGGGCCAGGTCCAGCAGCGGCGGACTAATTAATCTCAACGGCCGCACAACCGTCGTTAGTACCCAATTAGGCTGGGCCGCGAGACCATGCAGACTGCCAAGCATCTACCTCGGCGGCTTTCGAGAAAGGTTCTGCCAGCACGTCGCGCCTGGCCTGCGTATTGCTGACGACGGCTGGCCCGAAGCCGTCGAGATAGGACATCTCTCTCGACTGCTCTATCTCAAGGGCCAAATCTCGATGGCTGGCCGTCGAGATTGACCTTTCTCGATGGTTTCTGGGGCTTTCTCGATGGCTTTGGCCATCGAGATTTGCTGCGATCCGCGTGGTGGCTTGATCCATATCTTTAGCTCCACTTTCACCCCACGCCTTTCTATACCTTCAGCTATGTTGCACAACCATTATACAACTACTTTTAATATTTAAGAAATTGTCATGAATTAGAGAGAAAAACAATGTTTTCTATTTAATCTTTTTTTTCCGTTTATGACAGCTGGGAGGAGCGACTTACCATAAATACCAAGATCATCTTTAAATACCATATAAATACCAATGTCGAAGACGGGTGAGGCCAGGAGGCTAGATACTGTGGTGAGTGTGACGAAGACGGGTGAGACCGAGAGGTAGTTGTCATTGTGTGGACAAGCTAGGAACCGGAGTAGAGCTTTTGTACAGATGAGTTTGAATTTGCGGCTGCGAATTGATTTATGGTTATGGACTAACCTCGGGCCAAGTTGGCAAGACTGGTCCGGTTCACGGTTTTCCTGAGTCTATTGGTTCGCAGGTGGCCGGCTTTGATGGTCGGGACTGGTTGCCGGGTCGGTCCGGGAGATGCCCAGATGCGCAAGGAGCAAGGTGGGTCCCACTTCGAGGACCTGTGGTACTTGACGGACGCTTCAATACGAAGGAAGCTCATGCGGTGCTAGCTGGCGGTCGAAGCCTTCGCCGGGAGTCGACATGGTACGGTGGGACCTGGACGCGTGAAGACAAAGCGGGAAGGTTTGAGGCCAGGGCATGTGGCGATGGATGTGCGGATGCTTCAAGGCTATGGTATCGGAGGAACGGTCGGCTTCGCATTAAGATGCATGCGTGAGAGAGAGATCCCGGTGTTAGTGGGCTTTTTTGCTTGGCCCAAGGTTGAGCCCATGTGGGGCGCGAGTGCCATATAAGGAGAGGTGGAGGAGGCTTGGGAAGCCATCCAACCACCATGTAACACTAGAGGAGAGGGATGTGAGGGGGAGAGGGGGAGATCCCCCTTCCATTGTAATCCACCATAATCAAAGAAATGAAATCATACAAGTTCTTGTCTAGTTCATGATCTTGATCTTGTTGTTTTAATGGTTTTTGTTGCAACTAGTTTATTTGCCTCCTCTCTTTCTCCATGCTTCTGATCTATGATATATTGAGGTTGCTTATATGGATTGTCACGTTTTTTTGCAACATAGGATAGACTAGAGATCTAATTTTCCCACTAGTTGTAGATATGTCCAGAACTTGTTCTTCGCACAACAGTCAGTTTTTGTTTTTTTAGCAAAATATAGAAAAAAAACATTTTCAAGTGCTTCCACTTGTAGATAGTAAATGTCAACTCCGCTAAGCCTTACTCTATACATATGTCGTATTATTACGTACTGCCATTGTATGTCACCTTAAAAACCGTAGCTACCCTATTATGACTGTAACGTATGAAATCATATTTTGGGTATACTTATTCTATTATGATAATATTATAACTTAATAATGCATTAGGGCATGCATAGCATATCATACGAAAATTAGAATCGTAATCGATCTTGGATAATAGTGTCAAAGGTAAAACCTAGGGCACGTGCATGCATTATGATTTCTGCTTGCATTAGTTAGTAATTATTGGCTTGATTGTGTGATTAGACGTAGGCGATCCCGAAGGAAGGTTTGGCGACTCTTTAGATGTTTGTCCATATTAGGGAGAGAACGTGACTTTCCCTAGTGCAGATTAACATCGCTAATATCATGCTCATTACCCAGTTTCTCTCCAAACTATATTGATTATTATTAAAAATGCATGCTTATTAATCTGCCTAATTGTTAGTCATGTAATACTTATACGTGCCTGATCTTGAACTGTTTAGCCTTAATGACTGCCTTGATTGTCATTTCCCTTGATTAACCTAAGAATAGTCCGGTAATCACTTTAACCCTACTTAATGGATAAAACCTGCTTAGACTGGCTTAGGCTTAAACAAATTTTCTGGCAAATTGCCACGGAACGGTGAACTGATATTCACTGGCCATTGATTCATTTCGTTCATCGCGCGGTGTACGGATCTTGGATCGCCAGCTATGAGCGCTCTGCGGAGGCCCTCTGGGACCATTCTCGATAGGGACCGGCAAGGGTCATCATCGAGGGTGATAAAGGTCACACTTCCCCAGGATGACGGTCGGCTAGTGAGGGCTGGCAACCCCCTAGGCCGAGGTGGGCATGCCATGGCAAGTGTGGTCCACAACAAGATTGCCAAATTCTGGAAGGATGTTGTATCTAGGAAAAGTTGGGGCAACTAGAAGTATGTTTTGTGGAGTATGACACTGAGTGTGTGAGTCGCTCGAGGCTTGGTCGGTTCAGGGTTGGTCGAAAAGGTCGGTGGTTTGGTTGGGGTTTCAGGATGTTTTGTTTCGATGCTAAACTCTTGAGATAATAAGACTTGCAATACTTGATGCTAGTTTAGGAAGTTTTCAACATCATTTAAAAACTGGCATTACGCAAATAAATTAACCCCCGCGTTTCGTCTACTCCCGCCGTCATCGTGGCCAGAGCTTGTAGTCTCTCTCCGTGAGCCTTAGAGCTCTCCGCCCTAGTAGATGATGGGCCTTAGCTAAGTGCTAGATGGATGGCTGATGTCCTAGTAGATGATGGACATGTTTGATGTATGATGATTTGTCGTGCCCTAGTAGAGGATGGGCAAAAACATTGGTCTGTACTTTATTTTGCTTGCCCCATGGTGGCAAGGGGTATCGAGACCTGCCTTATTTGTTGTGATATTTGTTCTACCTTGCTTCCTTGAATTGGTTGATTCTGCTTCTCGTTGCATTTCAATTTATTTTGTGAAAAATTCATGCATATTTATATATATGAGCATCAACTATAGATGACAAGAGGTAGAGGAGCTGGTTGGGCTCGCGGTGCTGCTGTCGATGCCGGTAGAGGCCAAGGTCGAGGTCGAGGCCGAGGGCGTGGCCGCGGTCTTGATGATATTCCGGCACCACTACCGGGATATCCTACGCTAGGGCAAGTCACGGCTTATCAAGCCCAAATGATCCCTGAAGTGCTCCGCGAGCGAAGACAAGTGAAGAACCGTCGCGGGATGAAGCTTGGGGATTTCTTGCGAGCTAAGCCCCCAATGTTTACCCACGCCAACGAACCCATGGAAGCGGAGGACTAGCTCCAAACCATCAAGAGGAAGCTAGTGCTGATCTTATGCCCTGAGGAGGATAAGGTGCTTCTCGCCACCCATCAGTTGGACGGAGGTGCCGCCGACTGGTGGGAGAACTACGTCACCGCTCGTGTGGCGAGGGGGCAGCAGAGGAACTGGCTAAGCAGGTGGCTCAAGAAGGGCATGGTGGGAACGAAGAAGAAGTGGATGAGGATGGCCTGGGAGAAGAACTTCAGCCCATTGCAAACCACAGGAAGGATATCCTTTGGGAGGAGTTCGAGACTGCCTTCCGATCGTTCTACGTGCCCCGTGGAGTCATTCGCATGAAGAAGCAAGAATTTCGTCAGTTGAAGCAAGGGAACTCCTCCATCAATGACTACTTGACCCGATTCAACCAACTAGAGCTCTACGCTCCGGGTGATGTTGAAGATGAGGACGAGAAGATCGACAAGTTCCTGCAGGGTATGCTCCCCAGCTTGCGTTCTCGCCTGATACCGCTGGATTTTCCAGCACATGGTGAACAAGGCCCTGATCCTGGAAAACGAGATGAAGGGCATGGTGGTTACCCGGAAGAGGAAGCTGGCAGTCCGAGCTGGAGCGAGTTCAAGCCAAGGCAGGGTGAGTACAACCAACTTTGCTCGTCCTGTAACCCAGTACCAAAGGATGCAGCCGGCCTATCGTTCGGGACTGATCTACCAGGGCCCCGAAAAACGAGGCTACTAGACCACTGGGAGGCCATCTGCTCCTCCCCAGACCTATAGGTTGCTTCTGCTAATAGGGTTGCTGGAGCGTGTTTCCATTGTCACAAGCCGGGGCACTTTGCTGCAGCGTGCCCCGAGAAGAGAAGGGTTCCTGTATCATTCAATACGGTGAATACACCGATCAGAGGACAAGCATTGCCGGGAAGGGCAATGAGACAAGGATTCGTGACCATATCAGCCACCAATGCTGGCCGCGGGAGACTCAATCATGTCACCGTCGAGGAAGCCGAGGAAGTACCATGCATGCTGATGGGTACGTTTGCATTACTCAACAACCCAGTGCTAGTACTTTTTGATTCCAGAGCATCACATTCATTCATTTCACAACAATATGTGGATAAATATGGGCTGCAGACCTTCCCAGTAAATAAGACTGGTAATAAAGTCTCCGGGGCTATGCTGACCACCACCTGGGCGTGTCTTTATGTAGAAATTAGGCAGGAGAATCATGGTTTTCACTTTGACCTTATGGTCATACCCTATCGAGGAATTGATGTGATCATCGGGATGGATTGGCTCCAACGCTACCAAGGAGTTGTTGATTGTGCCCATAAAGAAATTAAGCTGCTTTGGAATGGATGTTACGAGACCATTTGGAAGGTAGACACCCCTTTTAGATGGGCCAGAGCCATCTGGTTCCTTAAGGAAGACGATCCCGTGTCGGTGACCGTGGTAAAGGAGTACCTCGATGTATTTCCCGAAGAACCAGGATTGCCACCGGATCGTGGCATGGAGTTTCCCATTGACCTTTTTCCTAGAACCGCCCCAATATATAAGCCCTACTACAAGATGAACCCGGCGGAGCTGGCTGAACTAAAGAAGCAGTTGGATGAGATGCAAGGCCAAGGATTAATCCGCCCTAGTTCCTCTCCATGGGGTTCACCGGCCATGTTCGTGGATGGTCGTGGATTATAGAGCCCTGAATGCCGTCACTATCAAGAATAAGTATCCTCTTCCTTGGATAGATGATCTGTTTGACCAACTAAGAGGTGCCAAACGCTTCTCAAAGATAGACCTTCACTCGGGATATCACCAAGTCCATGTTAGGGAGGCAGACATACCCAAGATAGCCTTCACCACCATATACGGACTGTATGAGTACCTAGTAATGTCATTTGGTCTAACCACACCCCAGCCCATTTCATGAATATGATGAACAAGATTTTGATGGAGTTCCTGGACCACTTTGTAGTGGTTTTCATTGATGACATCCTGATATATTGCAAGGATGATGTGGAATACAAGAAACATCTGCGCCTGGTCCTGGACAAGCTTAGAGAATATCAACTCTACGTGAAGTTTAGCAAGTGTGACTTTTGGATCAACGACGTTAGTTTCCTAGGACACATCGTATCCGCCGATGAAATCAAGGTGGACCCGGCTAAGGTGGCTACGGTGATGGAGTGGGCAGCACCCACGTCTGTTACCGAAGTGGGAAGTTTCCTTAGAATGGCTGGATAATCAGCATTTCATGGAGAATTTCTCGAAAATGGCTCGACCAATGACCCAACTGCTGAAAAAGGATAAGAAGTTTGAATGGACGGATTCCTGTGAAAAGAGCTTTCAAGAGCTCAAGCACCGACTGACCTCTGCCCCAGTATTGGTGACACCGGACACTAGTAAGAAGTTTGTGGTATACTGCGACACCTCCAAGTATGGTTTGAGGTGCGTTCTGATGCAAGGAGGAAGGGTGGCCGCTTATGCAACACGCCAATTGAGGAAGCACGAGATCAACTACCACACGCATGATTGGAGCTGGCTGCGGTAGTGCATGCTCTGATGATTTGGAGGCATTATTTGGTGGGACGACCCTGTGATATCTTCACCGATCACAAGAGCCTTAAGTATGTTTTCACCCAGAGCACCCTTAACCTGAGGCAAAGGTGATGGCTAGAGCTGATGAACGATTACGACTTGAACATTCAGTACCACCCTGGAAAGGCCAATGTCGTAGCTGATGCTCTTAGCCGCAAGTCCCAATGCAATCACATGGAGATCGACTCGGTTCCAGAGCAAATAGTTGAGGATTTGAGTCGTCTCAGGATCGAAGTGGTCAACCGAGGGGACCTGGCCACTTTGGAGGTCATGCCGGATCTCCTTGATCAAATCAAGGAGAAGCAAAAGGACCATCCAAGCACTCAGAGGATCGAAAGGCTCATCGCCAAAGACAAGGGTTACAAGGTTTCCAAGGATGATCAGGGGTGTTGTGGTTAGGGAAGCGGATTTTCGTTCCACAAGATCCGACTCTGAGAGATCTTATTCTATCCGAGTCGCATAATTCCCCTTACACCCTACTCCCGGAAAGCACCAAAATGTACCAAGACATGAAATTGAGATTCTGATGGCCGTGAATGAAAAGGGACATAGCGGAATATGTGGCGCAATGCCACGTATGCCAGCAAGTCAAGGCCAAACATCAGCAACCAGCTGGACTACTCCAACCTCTCAAGGTCCCGGAATGGAAGTGGGAAGAAATTGGCATGGATTTCATACTCGGACTCCCCAAGACCAAGGTGGGATATGATTCAATCTGGGTAGTCGTGGATCGTTTAATCAAGGTCACTCACTTCATACCGGTGAAGACTACCTACAAGGGGGTGAAATTGGCTGAGCTATACATGGCTAGAATAGTGAGTGTTCACAGAGTTCCCACGCGAATTGTGTCGGACCGAGGGACACAGTTCACATCTCAATTTTGAAAAAATCTGCACTGCGCATTAGGGACCAACCTGTCCTTCATCACTGTCTTCCACCCTCAAACGGATGGGCAAACGGAACGGGTTAATCAGATCTTGGAGGACATGTTGAGAGCTTGTGCCCTAGAGTTCTTCGCGTACTGGGAAAAGTGGTGTGGGGACCCAATTTCCAATATTGATTATTAGAAATTGTTTCTCTGGAAAAAGAAATATACAGAATTGCTTGCACAACCACAACATAATTTTATTTATAGGATTTTTACAGAGAAGATTACAATACCAAAAAGTGGTATATTTTACAATCCTAAGTCCGTTTAGATTGTAGGGAACACTTAGAAGTCCTGGCCGAAAAGATTCATTTCTTCTTCTGTTATTTCAAAACTTGCAACCGAAAGTGGATCTGTTCATTTAAAATGAACAGTTCCCAAAACGGTAAGTATAAACTTGCAGGTTTCAATAGGAATTTGAATATTAGCTATATAAAAGGATTAACAAAAGGCAGTGTTGGCTTTGCTTAAGATGTTTTATGTAATTATTTATAAATTTAAAATTCTGTATTATTTTACCAAAATTTTTGTTTTTATAAAAGATTTAAAACAATAATAAATACTATCTCCAAATACTCCATTCCGTAACACATCTTCTTTCAGATGTCAATTCTTTTAAAATCATGACAATTATGAATAAAATAGGCATCATCCAATTGACATAACTTCATATTCCCGAAGTAGGGACCATCGATGTTTTTGTTAATCAGCTCTGCAGAACCTATCCAACTTTACCCATACAACAGCTTCTTATATGGTTGGATGATAAATGTGTCATTTTTATTCAATAAAACCCAAGGTTTTACAATATCTTGCACACCTCACAGATATTGGGAAAATAATCTCAGCAATGCTAAGCTCCGCACAATCACTGTGGACTATATGGGCCCCGGGTATCCTCTAGAAGGCCCATACGGGAGCAGATGGGGGGCGATCCAAGTCGGTCGATCAAGGATAGAGACCACTCGGGTTACACGCGCCTTGAGCTCCAAGGAAGTTCCCGAGGATATGATCTATCTCCATGTAATTAGGAGGTCAACACATGCATGACATGTAACGGCATAACAAGATTAGGTACCGTGTATTACGTGCTACCGCGTAACTCTATCTCCCCCTACACTATATAAAGGGAGGGGGTAGAGGCCATAGGCATATCGCTATACAGAAGCATCATAGAGCATACGCTGTAATCATCTTGGTCATCTTGCATCCCGCATCTTGATCAAATATAATCCCAGAGCACATGAAGTAGGGTATTACCTCGGCAGAAGGGCCCGAACCTGTATAAACCTGTTCTTGTGCTACCATTTAGCTTAGTTCTTGATTAGCGTCCCCTCGTACAAATTCATTGCCGGCGGTGACCCCCCAGTTAGTCACCAGTCGACAGTTGGCGCACCAAGTAGGGGGCAGCGTCAAGATGATCTCTCAAGCTAGATGGCATCTTCAAGATCGCCGTACGCCGCCATGAGGCTAGGGCAATCTCTTCGTTTCGTCACCCTGGACTTCATCGACGACGGCGTTGGCAATCTTCACCTCTCTCCTCCTGGAGAGATCTCTTCGCAAGAAGGTGCGCGTGATCAATGTGACCCATTGCCTTTTGGCTTGGAGAATTTAGCAAGCGCCTTCAGCGGATTGACCTGCTCGCTATTCGACTTCGCACCTCTTCCTGAGGAAGACGAAAAAGGACTCGACGGGCTCAACCGCATGGGCGTGGATTATATTCCGCCCAACAACAACTCAATGGCTTCGGTTGGATTTCCCTCCGGATTCAAGAGCTCCGCTGTGGCCTCCGCACGGACGCCCTCTGAGATTTGGACAGGAGATAACCAGTCGGCGAGTGCAATGGATCCAGTCGGATCAGTCCGATCAGACCCATACATGTTCATGGGTGTCATCAATGCTGGCCAACCCATTGGACAGAGCGAACAAGTCAGCCTCTCTGTTTCTGACTCCGAGTTTGACGGGAGCGCTGAGGTCCATAATTACCGAGAGGTTTTCGTCCTAGGCGCTGATGACCATCACTCTTCCTCTCCGCTTGTCGCGCACGCGGAGACCGACACTAGCGCGGCGAACCAAGACCCACGCCGAGTGGAGGACCAAGATCGCATACGTCCGCTTCGCGCCCGTGGCCGCGACGTCCAGAACAAGCTTCGCGCGGTGAAGCTAAGGGGCTAGGAGGTCTACCAACTCCCCAGGCAAACGTCATCGCTTCGAAGACTCTTCTCGAGACCATTGCGCCACAACTTCCAGAAGGCAACCCGTTCGCCCAGACCCTCGCTCGAGCGACGGCCATGGTGGAGATGGCTGCCATTCAGCAAAACGAGGCAATCCCTGCTCCGACTGCTTCGGCTCGCAGTTGTTCTGCGCGCAATCAGAACCGGGCTCGCGCCTCCGCTACTGGCGATTCCCGCCAGTCGCCAGCCCATGATCTTCGTCAAGACAATGAAGCCAAGCGGCGGGAGCGCAGTAACGGTGGGCGGAACTCTCGTAGCCATCACAGCTGTCGCATTGACGATCAGGCTAAGAGCACCGCCAGTCGGCGCGACCATCGTCAAGAGCATCGTCAAGACCCGCGGCGGGAGCATTGTAACAGATCCCCAAGGCGGAGGCGGCCACGACCGTTGGAGGGGATTCGGGCCTTTACCTCGGATCATCGCCGAGGCTAAGGCATTGACAAGTTCAACGGTGAAAGGGACCCAAAGAACTGGCTGCAGGTTTACGCCTTGGCGGTCAGCGTGGCAGGAGGTGATCAAAATGTCATGGCAAATTACTTGCCAGTCGCTTTGACCCCAACCGCCCAGACCTGGCTAACGGGACTCCTGGAGAGCTCTATTGAGTCTTGGGACGACCTCCAGGAGCAGTTCATCGCCAATTTCCAAGGGACCTATGAAAGGCCCGCGGGGAGATGGGAGATTGGACAGCTACATCGGCGCAAGAACAAGACTCTTCGTGAGTTCATCAAGCGCTTCACCAAGAAGAAGAACGAGATCCGGGACGTTTCGGAGCAGACTATCATTGATGCCTTCTTCGCCGGATGCAAATCCGAGGAGTTGATCAGACAGATGACTCGGGACCCCCCGCATAATCTCAAGGCCATGTTCACAATGGCGGACCAGGAGGCCGAAGCCGAGGAGGCCATTGCGAACCATCGTGGTGGCAACAACGGAGGCCCCAAGAAGAAGCCTAACGACGAACAGGGCAAGCCCAAGGACAAGAAACGGAAGGGGGACGAGATGGTCGCCAACATGAAGCGCAATCGGCCTAAGCCCCCCAACGACAACGACTACACCAAAGTTATGGATTCGGTATGTCCCTTCCAACCACGAGGAAAGCACTCTGCCAAAGACTGCCTAATTCTGCAGAAATTCGCCGAGAACTCTAAGCAGTCGGCGGCATGGGCGGTCAAGGCAAGAAACCCGATGGAGACTACCAGGACGCTGAGCGCGAGATCAGCTACATATTTGGGGGCTCTAAGGCGTACGAGTCTAAGCGGAAGCAAAAGCTTACCACTCGGGAGATCAACGCTATCATTCCCATGACTCCAAAGTACTTGCGCTGGTCCGCGGTACCCATCACCTTCGACCGATCGGACCACCCGGATCGGATTACCTTCCCCGGGAGGTATCCATTGGTGCTGGATCGGGTCGTGCGAGCAAGCAAATTGAAGAGGGTCCTGGTCGACGGCGGGAGCAGGATTAATGTCCTTTTCATCATGACCCTGGACCAGATGAACATTCCTCATTCCGAGCTCCGACAGGGATCATCTCCTTTCCATGGGGTAATTCCCGGGACGTCCGCGATACCACTCGGATAGATCTCTTCGCCCGTCACGTTTGGGACTAAAGATAACTATCAGACCGAGATTCTGAGCTTTGAAGTGGCTGATTTAGAGACGGCATATCATGCCATCATGGGAGGGCCGGGGATTGCCAAATTCATGGCGGTTCCCAACTACACTTATCTCGTCTGAAAGATGCCAGGTCCCAATGGTGTAATCACCCTTCCTGGTGACGTTAAACAGTCCCTGCTCTGCGACAGCGAAAGTTGTGAGATGGCGCAGGCACTGGACTCCTCTGCTGAGATGGAAAAGATCCAACTGGAGGTCACATCCCTTCAGGAGGAAGGGGACATCCCTGCCAAAAAGCAGGCCAAAACATCCATCCAAGCAGCCGAAGAAACCAAGAAGATTCTGTTGAACCCGTCTGATCCGGCCAAGATAGCCGTGATTGGGACAGGGATCGATAGCAAATAGGAAGACACGGTCGTCACTTTCCTCCGGGCCAACCAGGATGTGTTCGCTTGGAAACCTTCGGACATGCCTGGTGTTCCGACGGAGATGATCGAGCACTCTCTCCACGTCGATGAAAAGGCGAAGCCAATCAAGCAGCGCCTGCGAAGATTTGCTCCGGATCGAAAAGACGCCATACGGGAAGAGATCACCAAATTGCTGGTAGCACTATTCATCAAGGAGGTGTATCATCCTGAGTGGCTTGCGAACCCGGTCCTGGTACAGAAAAACAACAAGACATGGCAGATGGGTGTCGACTACACTGACCTCAACAAAGCGTGTCCTAAGGATCCTTTTGGGCTCCACCGCATCGACCAAGTGGTGGATTCCACCGCCGGGTGCGAGCTCTTGAGTTTTCTGGACGCCTACTCAGGCTATCATCATATTAGTCTGAAGGAGGAGGATTGCATCAAGACGTCGTTTATTACGCCTTTTGGTGCTTTCTGCTATATCACAATGCCATTCGGGCTGAAAACGCTGGCGCAACTTATCAGCGCACCATACAGCGGTGCTTTCACACTCAGCTCGGACGCAACGTGGAGGCCTATGTCGATGACGTCGTCATAAAAACAAAATCCAGATTGGATCTCATAACAGATCTATCCGAGACATTTGAGAGCCTAGGGGCATACCAGATGAAGCTAAATCCCGAGAAGTGCGTTTTTGGGGTTCCGTCTAGTAAACTACTCGGATTCATCATCTCCCATCGGGGGAACGAGGCCAATCCAGAGAAGGTCAACGCCATCATCAAGAAAAAGCCCTCGGCCAATTAGAAGGATGTGCAGAAGGTCACTGGATGCATCGTGGCAATCAGCCGATTCGTTTCTCGACTCGGGGAGTGAGGCACGCCATTCTTTAGGCTCCTACGCCGACAAGACAATTTTCAGTGGACAGCGGAAGCACAAGCAGCCTTCGAAGATCTAAAGAGGTTCCTCACCACGCCTCTGGTGTTGGTCCCTCCCATGCCCCAGGAGCCCCTCTTACTCTACATCGGCGCCACGAATCACGTCATCGGTAGCGCTCTGGTGGTTGAACGGACGAGGAGGGCTCCCTTCAGAAGGTACAACGTCCGGTCTACTTCATAAGCGAGGTATTGGGCGAATCTAAAACAAGGTACCCACAAGTTCAAAAGCTTCTATACGCTGTGTTACTCACATCGCGGAAGCTTAAGCATTATTTTCAAGAGCATGATGCCGACTGGAAAGAAGCTACGCTACGTCCTCCAGATACTGTTCCCCGTCAGCAACAACGCCGCCGAGTACGAGGCACTCATCCATGGGCTACGCGTCGCCATATCGCTCGGAGTGTGGCGGTTAATGGTGCGCGGTGACTCCCAACTCGTGGTTAACCAAGTCCAAAGGGAGTGGTCTTGTATCGGTGACAGCATGGCGGCTTACTGTCAGGAGGTGCGAAAGCTAGAAGACAAATTTGACGGACTGGAGCTAACACACGTGCTCCGCCGAGATAATGAAGTAGCGGACGAGCTAGCGCGGATGGGATCCATTCGGGTGCAGGTCCCGACTGGTGTTTTCATCCAAGAGTTGCGCGCACCATCTATAAAGTTACCGTCTACACCGGGAGAAGATCAAGAGAAGCAGCCAGAACCTGTCGCAGAGGTATTATCAATTAATCCCGGGTAGACTCAGCCTTACTTAGATTATCTTCTTCGTGATGAGCTCCCTGTGGATCGAAGCCTCGCCGAGTGCATTACACACCGAAGGAAGAGCTACAAGGTAGTCGGGGACAAGCTTTTCAGAAAAAGTAGTTCCAGGGTACTAAGAGGCATTGCATATCAGAGCAAGAAGGCAGAGATCTACAACAAAAACAGTTTATTTGCCACAAGAATTTGCATTAGAGCCTGCTGCCTCGTCACATGCATCGGCGATGAGATGGACGTCTAATCTATCTACGCCAATGTCAACGTTGAGATCGGCTTCTTCCAAAAAGCCAATAACGGAGGTATATCATACCACTTCACCACAGATGTCGACGACGAGACCGGCCGATGCATCATCAACAATAGCATCAAGGCCAGCTTCTCCCACCGCCTCAACATCGATGGTGAAATCAGCTTCTTCGATTACGTCTCCGCCGAAGATGACGGCGACGCCTCTGCCAACATCGACATCTCCATTACAGCAAGAAGAAATAAAAGAGCAACAAATTGGTGTGATTGTTCATACCGAATCATCCAAGTCTTCATCATCGGAAAATCAAAAAACCGTTGTTGAGTCCCCAGAAGGTTCGACGCATCAAGCCCAGCTCGAGCAGGAATCCTATTCAATCGTGAATCCAGTTCGGACATCCAATACATCTCAACTTCAGAAAGCTGAAACGGAGTCATCCGAAGTCCGTTTTGGACGTTCGGGTACACTACGGATAATAGAACGACGAGAGCTTTCTGATGGATCTAGGTTCGCATCAAAAATCCTCACGATACGGCGGGAATATTCAAAACAAGATGATGATTGTAATCTATCCGCTATAGCGTCGAGCATAATTGAAGATCCATCGGTATTTGGATCATCGGAAACCGTTGTTATTTCGCCTCGAGGGCTGCAATCGATATATGGCCCATCGGAAAGCATTGTTATTTCGCCTCGGCGGCTGAATGATTCGTCCAGAAAGCATGGAAAAGTGCTTCGAGAACAAGAATACATGCCTTGGAATACAAGTGAAAAGCCGATTAGAATTGAGGAAAATCGTTGCTTTAATGCTACACCATAGGGTAATGACAAAGAAAATTCCGATGACGACGACATATTTTATGATTGTCAGAGTGAAATCGACGGTGAAAATACCGATATTGAAGCATATTCTAGCAATTCATTGGCTCCGGCTTCGGTTATTTCTGATATTCAGTACAAAAAACCGATAATAGCAAAGAAAAAGAGCAATTGTTTGTTGGACCAAAAAGAAAGCTGCGAAAAAGCTCTGAAACAGTCAAACAATCAATTTCTAAACCGGTTGATAAGGAAATACCACCTCATGTCTGGCGAACGAGGCAATATAAGAAAGTGCATTAGAAAAATCAAGCTAATAGATGCCGACGTGAGGAAGAAGAAAGGGCTCATTGGGAGTGTCCTTTTTTCTGTTCTGCTGGGAACGACATCTAAGGCTTCCAACAATTTATGATTGTCCGATGTCTCATCTCCATCCTCGTCAAAGTGCTCGCTCAAGGTCCCAACAAAACGCATCGACAAATAAAATTTATGTTATGCCGATGTATACATCAAAAGGGTAACATACTCATCATGTCGGAGAGGTGAACACCAACTTCATAAAAGCTAAACCATGATGGTGCCCAGCAGGATTGAGCAAGACACAAAAGCGTCGTCTACAACGTTTGAGAAATCAAGAGCAATGCGAAGCGCGTAAAAAAGACGACAAGCCAACTGGACAGGAGGGTTGCAAGGCAATATCAAAGTCAAGATCGGAAAATGTGCTGATTACTACGATGGATACTTGTTCAAGTGAGGTTAAGTCAGCGTCGGAAAAAATCCCGATTACTATGATGGATCATTGTTTGACTAAGAATATCGATTGCTCTCGAGCAAAAGCCGATCTCAAACTGATGATCAAGCTGAAATTAAAGAAAGGCCATACTTAAAAGTTTTAGTTGGCCGGAAGCAAATTAGAGTCACACATGATTCAAACCTAGAAATTACAAATGCCGAGCGACATCCAAAAATCGGCAAGTGGCGTACAGTAAAAGCTTCATCGGCTAATGAAAGATCACTCAAATTACTAAATAAGAGTAAGCCGATGAAACCTAATCCTCGCTGGTGTCCTACGGGTTTAACAAAATCTCAGAAAAGAAGATTGTAAAGATTAAAGGCCCGAAAAAAAAACAGAAAGACGATACATCGGCTAAGTAAGTTTCAAGAACCCATGGCCGATAATTCAAGGTTTTCGGGACATGAGTCTCATATCCCAAAAATCGGGGGCTTATGTTGACACCCAAATTTGGCACAAAAATAGGGTTATTTTAGTGGCCAAAAGAGGGTGAAAAACAACATTATCGGCTAACAAAAGAGCTAGATCGGCATATAGTTGGATGTCATTATTGGTTGACCGGCTGATATTTAGAAAAGATCATGATCGGTTTTTATACATGCGTATATACACGGAAGGATTAGATACCCGATTAAAGGGGATATATGGTACACATGATTAAGCATGTATATACTACAATTGGCTTCTATACGTGTATATGTGGCTGAGCATGAACATGGTTTAATGACTAGGTAAAGCTACGTGAGATGATAAGCTAATCACATATATGGAATAATTGGATGACCGATCATGTTTTTATGGCATATGAAATTGGCTATATTTGGAAGGTGCATGATCGGCTTGTTTTCGGAAAGGCGTGAAGCATTGTGGACTATATGGGCCCCGGGTATCCTCTAGAAGGCCCGTAAAGGAGCAGATGGGGGGCGATCCAAGTCGGCCGAACAAGGATAGAGACCACTCAGGTACGCGCGCCTTGAGCTCCAAGGAAGTTCCCGAGGATGTAATCTATCTCTATGTAATTAGGAGATCAGCACATGCATGACATGTAACGACATAACAAGATTAGGTACCGTGTACCACGTGCTACCGTGTAACTCTATCCCCCCTACACTATATAAAGGGAGGGGGTCGAGACCATTGGCAAGTGAGTTCATCTGCTAGAGCATTCATTGTAATTGCCTTGGTCATCTTGCGTCCCGCAGGTGATCAATCATAATCCCAGAGCACAGGAAGTAGGGCATTACCTCCGTTGAGGGCCTGAACCTGTATAAACCCGTGTCTTGTGCTACCACCTAGCTTAGTTCTCGATAGTGTCCCCTCGCACAAATTCATTGCCGGCGGTGACCCCCCAGTTAGTCACCAGTCGACAGTTGGCGCGCCAGGTATGGGCCCGCGTCGAGATCATCTTTCAAGCTAGAAGGCTCTTTGGAGATCGCCGCACGTCACCATGAAGCTGGGGCAGACTTTTCGCTTCGGTACCCTCGACTTCATTGCCGACGGCGTTGGCAATCTTCACCTCTCTCCCTCAGGAGAGATCTCTTCTCAAGAAGGCGCGCGCAATCAATGTGACCCATTGCTTTTTGGCTTGGAGAATTCAGCAAGCGCCTTCAGCGGATTGACTCACACGCTGTCCGCCTTCGCACCTCTTCCCGAGAAAGACGAAAAATGACTCGGCGGGCTCGACCGCGCGGGTGTAATTTCAGTTCTGCCCAACGACTTCAACTCAATGCCTTCGGCTGGATTTCCCTCCGGACTCGAGAACTCCGCTGCGACTTTCGCACAGATTTCATCTGGGATTTGGACAGGAGATAACCAGTCGGTGAGCGCACAAGATCCAGTCGGATCAGATCCATCTAAGTTCGTGGGTGTCATCCATACTAGCCAACCCATTGGACAAAGTGAACAAGTCAGCCTCTCTGTCTCTGACTCTGAGTCGGATGAGAGCGCAGAGGTCCGTAACTACCGGGAGGTTTTTGTCCTTGGCGCCGGAGATCATCACTCTTCCTCTCCGATCGTTGAGTACGAGGTAACCGCCACAGACACGGCGAACCCGGACCCACGGCGCACGGAAAACCAAGATCGCCTACAATAGCTTCGCACCCGCGGCCGCGACGTCCAGAACGAGCTTCAAGCAGTAAGGCTAAGGGACCAGGAGGTTTACAACACTCCCCAGGCAAACGTCATCGCTTCGAAGACTCTCCATGAGTCAATCGCGCCGCAGCTTCCAGAAGGCAGCCCGTTCGCTGCAACCCTCGCTCGAGCGACGGCCATGGTGGAGATGGCTGCCATTCAACAAAATGAGGCGATGCCCACTCCCGCTGCGCCGACTGCTTCAGCTCGCAGTTGTTCTACGCGCAATCGAAGCAGGGCTCGCGCCAACGCAGCCGGTGATTCCCACCAATCACCGGCCCACGATGTTCGACAAGACATCGAAGCCAAGCGGCTGGTGCGCAGTAACGGTGAGCGGAACTCTCACGGCCGTCATAGCCATCGTACTGATGACCATGCTGAGAGCACCGCCAGCCGGCGCGGCCACCGTCAAGAGCATCGTCAAGACCCGTGGCGGGAGCATCGTAGCAGATCCCCAAGGCGTAGGCGGCCACGACCGTTGGAGGGGATTCGGGCCTTTACCCCGGATCTTCGCCGAGTGGTTTGGCCGGATGGTTTCACCTCAAAGGCATCGACAAGTTCGATGGCAAGAGGGACCCAAAGAACTGGCTGCAGGTTTACGCCTTAGCGGTCAGCGCGGCAGGAGGTGATCAGAACGTCATGGAAAATTACTTGCCGGTCGCTTTGACCCCAACCGCCCAGACCTGGCTAACGGGACTCCCGGAGACCACTATAGAGTCTTGGGACGACCTCCAGGAGCAGTTCATCGCCAATTTCCAAGGGACCTATGAAAGGCCCGCGGGGAGATGGGAGATTGGACAGCTACACCGGTGCAAAAACGAGACTCTCCGTGAGTTCATCAAGCGCTTTACCAAGAAGAAGAACGAGATCCGGGACGTTTCGGAGCAAACAGTCATCGACGCCTTCTTCGCCGGATGCAAATCCGAAGAGTTGATTAGGCAGATGACCCGGGACCCCCCACGTAATCTCAAGGCCATGTTCACTATGGCGGACCAAGAGGCCGAAGCCGAGGAAGCCATCGCCAATCATCGCGGTGGCAATGACGGAGGCCCCAAGAAGAAGCCTAACGACGAACAAGTCAAGCCTAAAGACAAGAAGCAAAAGGGGGAGGAGATGGTCGCCAACATGGAGTGCAACCGACCTAAGCCCCCTAACGACAACGACTACAAAAAGGTTATGGATTCGGTATGTCCCTTCCATCCTAGAGGAAAGCACTATGCCAAAGACTACCTTATTCTACAGAAGTTAGCCGAGAGCTCCCAGCAGTCGGCGGCCAAGGGCGGTCAAGGTAAGAAAACCTATGGAGACTACCAGGACACTGAGCGCAAGATTAACTACATCTTCGGGGGCTCTGATGCGTACGAATCCAAGCGGAAGCAAAAGCTTACCACTCGGGAGATCAACGCTATCATGCTCGCCACTCCGAAGTATTTGCACTGGTCGAGGTGCCCATCACCTTCGATCGATCGGACCACCCAGATCAGATTGCCTTCCCTGGGAGGTATCCACTGGTGTTGGATCTGGTCGTACGAGGAAGCAAATTGAAGAGGGTCCTGGTCGACGGCGGGAGCGGGATTAACGTCCTTTTTGTCAAGACCAGATGAATATTCCACGTTCTGAACTCCGGCAGGGATCATCTCCTTTCCACGGGGAAATCCCTGGGACGTCTGCAGTACCACTCGGACAGATCTCTTTGCCCGTCACGTTTGGGACTAAGGATAACTATCGGACCGAGAGTCTGAGCTTTGAAATGGCCGATTTCGAGACGGCATATCATGCTATCTTGGGAAGGACGGGGATTGCCAAGTTCATGGCTGTTCCCAACTATTTGAACTATACCTATCTCATCTTAAAAATGCCAGGTCCCAATGGTGTAATCACCCTCTCTAGTGACGTAAAACAGTCCCTGCTCTGCGGCAGCGAGAGCTACGAGATGGCGCAGGCACTGGATTCCTTTGCTAAGATGGAAAAGATCCGACTGGAGGTCGCATCCCTCCAAGACGAGGGGGACGTCCCCGTCAAGAAGCAGGCCAAAACATCCATCCAAGCAGCCGAAGAAACCAAGAAGATTCTGTTGAACCCGTCCGATCCAGCCAAGACAGCTGTGATTGGGACAGGGCTCGATAGCAAATAGGAAGACGCGCTCGTCACTTTCCTCCGGGCCAACCAGGATGTGTTCGCTTGGAAACCTTCGTACATGCCTAGTGTTCCGAGGGAGGTGATCGAGCATTCCCTACGCGTCGACGAAAAGGCGAAGCCAATCAAGCAACGCCTACGAAGATTTGCTCTGGATCGAAAGGACGCCATACGGAGTAAGATCACCAAATTATTGGCCGCTAGGTTCATCAAGGAGGTGTATCATCCCGAGTGGCTTGCAAACCCGGTCCTGGTGCAGAAGAAAAACGAGACATGGTGGATGTGCGTCGACTACACAGACCTCAACAAAGCGTGTCCCAAGGATCCTTTTGGGCTCCCCCGTATCGATCAAGTGGTGGATTCCACCGCCGGGTGCGAGCTCCTGAGTTTTCTGGACGCCTACTCGGGCTATCATCAGATTAGTCTGAAGGAGGAGGATTGCATCAAGACGTCGTTTATTACGCCTTTTGGTGCTTTCTACTATATCACAATGCCATTCGGGTTGAAAAACGCTGGCGCGACTTATCAGCGCACCGTACAGCGGTGTTTCGACACTCAGCTCAGACGCAACGTGGAGGCATACGTCGATGACGTCATCGTAAAAATAAAATCCAGAGGGGATCTCATAACAGATCGGACCGAGACGTTTGAAAGCCTAAGGGCAAATCGGATGAAGCTAAATCCCGAGAAGTATGTTTTTGGGGTTCCGTCTGGTAAACTACTTGGATTCATCATCTCCAACAGGGGGATTGAAGCCAATCCAGAGAAGGTCAACGCCATCATCAAGATGATGCCCCAACCAATCAAAGGATGCGCGGAAGCTCACTGGATGCATCGTGGCACTCAGCCGATTCGTTTCCCGACTCGGGGAGCGAGGCATGCCTTTCTTTAAGCTTTTACGCCGGCAAGACGACTTTGAGTGGACAGTTGAAGCACAGGAAGCCTTTGAAGATCTAAAGAGGTTCCTCACCACGCCTCCGGTGTTGGTCGCTCCCATGCCCTAGGAGCCCCTCTTACTCTACATCGGCGCCACGACACATGTCATCAGCAGCGCCCTGGTGGTAGAACGAGAAAAGGAGGGCTCCCTCCAGAACGTACAGCGCCCAGTCTACTTCGTAAGCGAGGTATTGGGCAAATCTAAAATAAGGTACCCACAAGTTCAAAAGCTTCTGTATGCTGTGTTACCCACATCGCGGAAGCTCAAGCATTATTTTCAAGAGCACAAAATTTCGGTGGTCACCTCTTTCCCGCTTGGAGACATACTTCATAACCGGGAAGCCACTGGGAGAATTGCAAAGTGGGCAGTTGAGCTTGGAGCCTTTGAAATAAAGTTCAGGCCTTGACTAGCCATTAAATCTCAAGCGCTGGCTGATTTCGTCGCGGAGGGGACAGAGGCTCAGACCCCAGCAGCAAAGGTGAATCTTGAGTACTGGACAATGTACTTTGATGGTTCCCTCATGCTCAGCGGCGCGGGGGCTGGGATTTTGCTCATATCGCCAACTGGAAAGAAGCTACGCTACGTCCTCCAGATATTGTTCCCCGTCAGCAACAACGCCGCCGAGTACGAGGCACTCATCCATGGGCTACGCGTCGCCATCTCGCTTGGTGTCAGGCGGTTAATGGTACGCGGAGACTCCCAACTCGTGGTCAACCAAGTTCAAAAGGAGTGGTCTTGTATTGGCGACAACATGGCGGCTTACTGTCAGGAGGTACGAATGCTAGAAGACAAGTACGACGGGCTGGAGCTTACACAAGTACTCCGCCGAGACAACGAAGCAGTAGACGAGCTAGCACGGATGGGATCCACTCGGGCACATGTCCTGACTAGTGTTTTTGTCCAAGAACTACGTGTGCCGTCTATCAAGGTACCATCTGCACCGGAAGAAGATCAAGAGAAGCAGCCAGAACCCGAGGCAGAGGTACTATCAAAGAACCCCGGGTGGACGCAACCTTACTTCGATTATCTTCTTCATGATGAGCTGCCTGAGGATCGAAGCCTCGCCGAGTGCATTACATGCCGAAGCAAAAGCAATAAGGTAGTCGGGGACGAGCTTTTCAGAAAAAGCAGTTCCGGGGTACTAAGGCGTTGCATATCAGAGCAAGAAGGCAGAGATTTACTCAATGAGATCCACTCGGGAGAGTGTGGGCACCATGCGGCGGCTAGCACTCTGGTTGGAAAAGCCTATCGGCAGGGATTCTTCTGGCCATCTGCGGTCACAGATGCGGAAGACATAGTATGCAGATGAGATGGTGTCAGTTCTTCGCATGGCAAATTCACATGCCGGCTCAGGATCTACAAACAATTCCGATCTCTTGGCCCTTCGCCGTCTGGAATCTGGACATGGTGGGTCCCCTCAAGCGGGCGCAAGGTGGATTCACTTATCTCTTCGTCGCCATCGACAAGTTTACGAAGTGGATTGAAGCCAAGCCGGTTGCAGTAATCACGGCGGCCAAAGCACGCGAGTTCTTCCGAGACATCGTTGTGCGTTTTGGCGTGCCTAATCGCATCATCACCGACAATGGCGTTCAGTTCAAAAGGAGCGAATTTCAAGATTGGGGTGAGGAGCTGGGAATCAAGATCTGCTATGCCTCGGTGGCCCACCCAAGGAGCAACGGGCAGGTTGAGCGTGCCAATGGATTGGTACTACAAGGGCTCAAAACTAGAATCTTCGATCGCCTAAAGCCGTACGCTATGCGCTGGGTTAAGGAGTTGCCTTCTGTGCTCTGGGTACTTAGAACAACCCCGAGCCGAGCCACCGGGCAGACACCCTTTTTTCTAGTTTATGGCTCAGAGGCGGTCCTCCCGACTGAATTGAAGTTCCGGTCCCCTCGGGTCGCCGGTTTCGACGATAATCAGTTGGACGAAGCAAGATATGAAGACCTCGATCGGCTCGAGGAAGCCAGGGAAGCAGCATTGATCCAGTCGGCAAAGTACCAACAGGGCTTGCGTCGCAACCATCAGCGCAACGTACAGGGTCGTGCGTTCTCCAAGGGCGATCTGATCCTCCGAAGGAATCAGAAGCATGAGCATAAACTCTCCCCACTCTGAGAAGGCCCCTATGTGATAGCTGAGGTGACCCACCCGGGGGCTTACCGGCTACAACGCGAAGATGGATCAGAAGTGCCCAATACCTGGAACATCGAGCAGCTACGTCGTTTTTACTCTTAATTCGTGTATTCAAGCAGCATTGTGTAATTAGTTTCTTTTTTTTGACTTGCTACTTAGCCGTAAACGGTTAAGCAGTAAGTCGGGGGCTATACTAAATAGTGTGCGGAGTCAACCGCACTCTATCATATTAATAAAAGTCATTTTCTCTTTCATGTGTTGATCAAATTCGGGTGTTATAAAATTCTTGAGTAATGATGCTCGTACTTGCCAAAGACAGCGTTTAGCTACTCCGTTGTCGCATAGGGATAAAGCCACGTGCGGATTCCTGGCACTCAAGGGCTAGACCAGTCGGCAGAAGCGTTTCATAAAAAGGATAAAGCTAAGTACTCGGATAAATAGGATCACCAGTAACGAGGATCGATCAAGCGTTTCGACCAGAGTTATATTTACAAGTCCAAGTCTTCAACAATCTGGGAAGCAGCCGGGCGAACTTCTTCCAACAAAGCACAGACCTCCTCCTCGGTGCATGCAAATCCTTCCTTCACGGCTTCGCAATCTAGGCGGGAAAAGTTTGACTTCGCAATTGCGAGGCCTTGGCTGGTGCAAGATATTGCGGCCTCCCGCGTGAAGACCTTGATCCGCTCAGGAACATCGTTAAGACGGGCTACAAGGAGGTCGGGATCACTCGACGGCTCCTCTTCCGGATAAAGGCGTTGAAGTGTTGGGACTATTCCAACTAGAGCACGGCGGCGGAGCTGATGGGCCGCCTTCACCTCCTCTTCGAGGACCTGGAGTTGCGCCCTGGACTTCTGCCGAAGCTCTGCACAACCAATCAAGATTGATAGATTAGTCAGACTTCAGTGAGACTGAGCCAGGGAGAGCCAGTGGAGGGAGGTTACCTTCCAACCGAGTGTCGTTTTCTGCCTCCAGGGCCTTCTGTTTCGCGACCAGTGCTATGTTCAAAGGCAAGTCCAAAAAGTTATCATCTAAGGAGCATTCTTTTTATGAAGGTTTAGCACTATTCGGGATCTATACCTCGGATGGTGTTGGACTCTTCCACATGGCGGAATCGGAGTTCAGTGACTTCTCGTTGGAGCTCTTCGATCCGGCCGCAATATTGTGACTTAGTCGCGTACAGCGCATTGTCATATTCGTCGCGGGTCTTCAGCTCGCCCAGTGTTTTCTCCATGCATACGGACTTCTTCCTTGACATCTCTTTCATGCGCTGCATGGAGATGAAAAGGAGATTGGCGGGATTCCCTTATGTAAAGCAAGGATTCGTGGTGTAGACAGGTCTTACCTTATATATCGTGCCTTGAGCCGTGGCCATGTTATCCAGCACTTCCCATTCTTCGGCTTCTTGCCCGTCATCGACCTCGTAGCCCTCCATCTCCTTCCTTCATTTGAGTCGGAGGGGTGGAGTGTGAGCTTTTGCAGAAGGGCGAGGAATTTCCTCGATTTCTGGCTCTGTGCTCTTTGGGGCCGGCGCTTGGATTCTCCCCTTTGCTGACGAGGATCAACGAGTGGTAGCAGATGGACCGGAGTCTCGGCGAGGTGGGGCATGCCGAGTCGAATCCCTTGCCGTTTGGGGTCCGGCTTGGCTATCAGATTGTGGAGGCGCCGAGGCTGGCGCTTCGCTGTCATGTGAGCTTGGTGGCTCGTTGTCGTTGATAGGTTTTCTGAAAGTATTCAGAGATTATTCAAGACATCAATCCTTCGCAAATCGTGAAAGGAAAAAATCGGAAGGGAATACCTTTGCGACGACTTAAAAGATTTGAATCCAAATCGGGCCCGAACCACTCGGGCCCGAGCCAGGAGGTTTCTCCGCCCCCGACGCGGCCTTTGGGTCTACAGATTGGGGAGATGGGGGGCTTCATGGTTGCGTCGCCAGTGCTGAAGGTGATCTGGTTGCTGGGCGACGGCTGCGGCGCAGGAGCGGAATATTGTCATCTTCATCATCTTCGTCCGAGTCCTCGGGAGCGACCCCCTTGCCTTTCTTGGCAGGAGGAGCACTAGCCGAGTCCTCTGCGGGATGCTTGCGCGGTGCCTCTTTGTGGTGTGGAGCTTCCGGGACTAGATGTGTCGGTACATAAGGTACCGGGGTGTCCTCTCCACCTCGCCCAGAAGGGCATAGAAGATGGCGTCATCCTGAAGGACCAAGAAGACCGGGTCTGGTTCCGAGTGGACTGGCGGGCACGCGGGCCCCATCGCTCGGAACTGGGCCCCAAGGCGCAGCGCTCTCGGCGAGCAGGCGGGCGACCAGACCCGCGCGCCGGGAGACCGGGCGAGCCCTCCCCGTGCCAGGCGGGCGACCAGGCCCCAGCAGGCGGGCGAGCCCTCCACGTGCCAGGCGGGCGACCGGGCCCGCCATGCGGGCGACCAGCGCCCCGACAAGGACACGCGGCGCGCCGGGCGAGCAGGGCATGTAGCAGCTCGGCGACCAGAATACGTGGCAGAACGGCAGGCTGGCGGGCGATCAGGCCCCGCGCCATATCGACGACCACGTGAGCAGCTGGCAGGGTCGGCGGGACTCTGGGCCCCACCTGCCACCGATGGGACGCGACAAGGCAGCAAGACGTGCGTGCTATATGTTGATGATATATTACTGGCAAGCAGCGATAAGGACCTGTTGCATGAGACTAAAAGATTTCTTTCTTCAAATTTCGATATGAAAGATCTTGGTAATGCCTCTTATGTTTTCGGTATTGAAATTTATCGAGATCGGTCCAAAGGCACATTGGGTTTATCTTAGAAAGCCTATATAGACAGGGTACTCGAAAAATTTAATATGAGTGAGTGCTCTGCTTCGCCCACCCCAATAGTAAATGGTGATAAGTTTGGGACATTTCAGTGTCCTAGGAATCAGTATGAAATTGATCAATGAAGTTGATTCCTTATGCTTCAGCTGTCGGAAGCATTATGTACACTCAAGTATGTACTCGCCTTGACTTAGCTTTTGTGACTGGGATACTTGGCAGATATCAGTCAAATCCAGGAATGGACCACTTGAAAGCCGTTAAGAAAGTTTTGCGTTATTTGCAAAGCACAAAAGATTACATGCTCACGTATAAGAAATCTGATAAACTTGCAGTTATTGGTTATTTAGATGCTGATTTTTCGGGATGTGTCGATACTAAAAAGTCGACATCAGGATATATCTTCACACTCGCAGGAGGAGCTATTTCTTAGAAAAGCTCTAAATAAACAATAATTGCATCTTCCACAATGCAGGCTTAGTTCGTGGCATGTTACAAGGCTACCGGACAGGCCATATGGCTAAAAAATTTTATCCCAGAATTAAGAGTGGTTGGCAGTATTTCTAAACCGCTCATTTTATACTGCGATAATCAACCTGCAGACTTTTACGCAAATAACAACAAGTCAACTGGTGCTGCCAAACACATTGACATAAAGTACCTTCTTGTTAAAGATCGAATCTAGGATCAGACTATAATTATCAAGCATATTATTATTGATGAGATGCTTGCGGATCCACTTACTAAAGTGTTGGTGTCTGCGAAACGCGCCGACCGCGGGTCGCGAGTCCACGGACCGGCAGACGAATTTGTGGTTGGAATGAGGCCCAACGACAACCCTTCCCAGCAGCCCGGGACGGCGGCCGAGCTCGCGGGGGCTCTGGCCACGCGATCTTCCCGAACTATGCCTGGTGCGATCCGGGATCCGGGTACAGATCCGTCGTACGGTGAGAGTAAGAGGGCAAAGAAGAAAGGCGAAGAAAATACAAACCATGTGAGACAAGTGATTTTACCCTGGTTCGAGCCCCCACTGCCGGGTAATAGGTCTACTCCAGCACTCATTGATTATCTGGTGGAAACAGTACAGAGGCGCCAAGACCGGGCTAGGAGGTGCCGATCCCGAGCTTACAGGGGAGTTTCGGACACTGGGGTGACTAGAATCTACTCTGTTACGACTGTTGCTACTGCTAAGGAAGCTTCAGATGCTCCTGTTGTTTGCCCACTTAGACTTGATCGTTATGCTAGGCAGGCCTCTCCTTTTATTGGCACGGTGGGCTGCTCGAAGCTGATACCGCGGGCCCCGCGTCTATCCATGCTTTGTCCATCTTTAGTGGCGGTGCCCTTGTCTCAATCCCGGGCTCCGTCCTATCTGTGGCCTGCAAAGAGAAGCTTGTCTGGTTAGTACTCGACAAGTGCTCGTCTTGGTGTGCCGATACGGGGGAGCAGCCTGCACAGGGAGAAAGCACTTTCCCTTATCCCCTATATGGCATTGACTGGTCGTAGCCAGCTTCGCGCCACCCCGTTGGGGGCGTCGCGGACTGCGGCAGCCGTTGCCATCTGCCCAAGGGACAAACGGCACGTAGAACTGCCTGCGCGGCTCTCCCTGGGCTACCGAGGCCCCGGGGAGGTACAGTCCTCTCGGTCAAGGCCAAGGAAAGCGTGGTGGGGCATGATAGCTGCCACCATTTGTCCGGGGGACAGGCGAGCTATCCGCAGGGCCCTTTACAGAGCCAAGGATAGCCCGGGAGGGGCGCAACACTCCTGGTTACGACCGAAAGATGCGTGGTTGCCTTAGTCAAGCCCGGGGATGGCCCCAGCGGGCTAGACGTCTCTCTTAGTACGGCCACAGATGGCCTTCTGGGCTCTTTCTACGTGTGGCAGGCCGGTACGGATCCGGCCCAAGGCCCATCTCGTGTGGGCCGATTATGAATCACCAACATAAAGGCTTACCACCCACCATTGGATCCACTTACTAAAGGCTTACCACCCACCATTTTTAAGAATCATGTTGTGCACATGGGTGTGATGGGAAGTCTCTGACCTAAATTTGAGAGCCAATTCAAAACCACTCTCGTAAGTTTTAAATGTATACTAATCGAGATAGAATTAGTGTGCTATGGGTACATAAGTTGCACTAGCCTTATGAATGTTAGTCTTTCGATTAAGTGGGAGAATGTTATGATTAATCTCGGACTAATCTAGTCCGTACGGTCATTAAGGAAACGGGTTCTAACTCGTATTAAGCTTATCTCCAAAGGAGTCCTGATTGGGGACGCCAATTATACTCCTAATAGGTTTCGGCCCCCCAGGGCACGACACGCACTATATAAAGGAGGCAGGGGCGCGGCATTGAGACACCACTTGAGCTAATTACGATCTAACCGCGTCGTTAGCCCTAACCTCCTCAAAACCCCAACCCGATCTCGTGGGATCGTGCCGGAGCTTCTGGGAAGGTCATCTACCGCTGTTTACGCCATCCAGGAGCCAGACGGAGTTGGATCGAGGAGCGAGGAACTGCTGTTTCGTATGTGCTACTTCCGTACGTCTCCCTATGCATCGATCTTCGCCGAGCTAACGAGATGGCAACATCAAGCAACACACTCAATGGTGATTTACCGATCTATGTTCCGAATTGTTGTTCGTATTCATGCACTTGGTTAAACTTAATTGTTGTTAGGTAAACCTAACAATGCCATCCCCGTGGAGGGCTAGTCAATGGGCGAGGCTCCCGCGGTCATCGGCAATGGGAGGGAGCTCGGTGCCAACTCCGGGGAGATGTCCAAGGCAAGCGGCAAGCAGATGTGGTTGCAGTGATGTACGCATCGGCGGATCTACTACAGGGCGTGTGGAAGCCGGCGACAGCAGCGGCGTCCAGAGGCAGCAGGCCACCCAACGCTAGGTGCACGAGCCACGAGGGGTGGTGGCGGTCCATCCGCGGGCGCGTGGAGGCGGTCCATCCCCAGGCCACAACGGAGGCCTCGGTGGCGGATCCAGGCGCCAGAGCGGCGGCGGATCTGACACCAGGTGCGTGAGAGGCGGCCACGGCGGCGGATCCAGATCCGAGAAGTGGCCGATGGCCTGGGCTATAGCCTATAGAAGAGGGAGCCACGCGCACCGAAGTCGCAGAAGGAGCTCGGGCCGCCAGTGATGGTGCCCGCGCCGGAGAAGTATCCTCTCCACCAACAAGGGACGTCACGACGCCCGCACCAGAGCCAGGGAAGGTGCCCGAGAGGGACGCGGTGGCGCCAGCGGCAATGACGTTGATGGTGAGGTGAGTCCCAGATCCAGATATAGATCCGGTTAGGGTGTGTGGGGAAGTAATCTGATTGCCGCCATCGTTGTGGAGGCTGACAAGGGCCGTGGTCGCCCGAGAGGCGGCTGCCTGAGTAGTGGTGACGTACTCGGCGGCGGCAAGCGCGCGCAAGGTCCATAGCGGAGAGGACAACGCCGATAGTAATGGCAAGGGTCGATGCGACGGGTAGAGGAATGCCAGCCCTGATGTCGGCAGGAGAGAGGAGCTCGCCGGAAGAGGTGACGGTGAGGGACTCACCGGAGGAGGCCATGTCAGGAAGATGGCCGGAGAGGGGGTTTAGGGTTTGGTGAATAGTGGGGCAGGAGAACTGCTTTGATACCATTTTGGAAGATGGAGAATATATAGTACAGGAGATAGGGGTGAAAACGGGTAGGGTACGGGTCGGGTAGGGGTCATTCCATACCCTACCCTATTATTTTTTCTCGGGTACCGGTACGGGTACGGGTAGTTAAAAACCGGGTAGGGTACGGGTAAGGGTAACGGGTATTAACGGACGGGTAGTAAACGGTTTCGGGTACCATACGAACGGGTACAATACGAACTACGGGTATTTGACGGGTAGTACGCGAATTGCCTAGAATAAAATACATCATAAACATGTGATAAAAAATCTTAAATTACACACATTACACATAATAACACAAATAATTTAACGTATAGAGTCCAATTAACATAAGACATAGTTCGATACTTCATTCTAATATAAAAACATAGGAGTTCAAATCACACCCACATAGTTCGATACTCCAACATATAGCGACATAGTCCAATACTTCAATACAAACATAAAGTTTAAATTACACAAAATAGTTCATTCATACTCAAATATATTAAGTCTCAACATCTTCCTCCATCCCCGTAGGATTCATGGCATCAACCATAGTTTCAATAGTCTCTAAATCTGAAATTAGCGAACAATATGTTAGTATATACCAATAAAGATATTAAATGCATAAGTAAATATAAAATAAGATAAAATAAACCTTTTTCTGAAGCAATCATCCAATCTTTGATACAAACCAAGGCCTCAACAATTTCAGAAGCAAGTCAACTACGGAATGCATCAATAACGCGTCCACCGGCACTAAATGCCGACTCCGAAGTAACAGTAGACACTTGTATAGATAATACATCACGAGCAAGACAAAAAAGAATATGAAAATTTGTCATTCGCCCTTTCCACCATAATAGAATATCAAATGCCACATCACTTTCATTAAACTTCACTAGAGGCTCATTCATATACATATCCAACTCTGACAGCTTGCTTTCATTGTTTATGGATTGATATAAGCCATCAATATCAGCCTCATCCTCATCATCCAACGAGCAATCTTTTTTATTAGAGACGAAATCACTCTCTTTCGAGCTGGAAACATTATTTGTTGATGTTGCATTGATGGTTGAGGAATAAAAGGCAAATAGCTCATGAACAACATTCATAAATTCCATCTTAACCAACTCAACCATCTCTAGGTCATACATTTTAGACATGTACAACTCAACCACCTTGTGTTTGTACCTTGAATCAAGAAAACATGCCACTGCCAAAGCCATATTGCTCATATCCCAATATTTTTCAAACTTATCTTTCATTGAGAAGGCCATGCTAGAAATTATGTAATCACTACTGTCACACCATTTTGCAGTAGCAATCTTGATCTCACCAAATTTCCGATAAAAATGATTTGCAGTAGGGTAAGACGTGCCAGAAAAAAGTAATGTGATATCATAAAACATTTTCAAACATTTGCTAATACTTGATGCATTCAACCAATCCTCACTTGAAGGGATGACATGTGCATATTTAGCTCTATGTTTAAGAACAAGACGATCAAAGGCATCTTTATAATAGATGGCATCTCTTATCATAATATATGTAAAGTTCCATCTTGTGGCAACATCTAAGGAAAGAGCTCGTTTTGTGTCAAGATCACACTCTTTAGCACACTTTTCAAATGCCTCTAACTGTTGAGGTGATCTTTTAATGATTGTTATAAACTCCCTTATGTTTCCAATTGCATCTCCAATTAATTCTAACCCATCTCTAGCAACAGGATTCAATATGTGATTTGCACATCGAACATGAAAATTTTTTCCACCACATACAAGCAAACCTTGTGCATTTTCAACAACCACATCAACGTCAACTTTATTTGAAGATGCATTGTCCAAAGATATTGCAAACAATTTCTTGTCAAGATTCCAATTCAACACATTAGAAAAAAAAATGTCTCACCCAATTTTATCCCCGAATGACTGCCTTCTAGATGGATGAAATTAATAATCCTTTTTTGCATGTTCCAATTATCATCTATCCGATGGGCTGTCACACACATGTATGATTTGTTTAAAATTAGTATTCTATTGAGTCAGTTTGTATCCATGCCTTGCACGTTAAATTGAGCCGGTTATTTTAGGTAACTACGAGATAGAGTCCATGTCAAGTCATCGGATTTGGTCGGTATGTCGTCTGTATAAATAAGAGCTGCCGTGCAGCATGTAAAGGACCTCTCTTTTTGAACATATCAATACAATCTACTATTTCGTCTACTTTCACCTTTGTCCCATGAACCCGATCGATTCGCTCGTATCGGTGTTCTAAGTACAAATGCTGGCGCCTACTGTCTTGGTTCAGTCCGATCTCCTCGCCGTCAACTCTCTCGGTAGGGACTGCCTCGATTCGGTCCGATCTCCTCGCTGTCGGCATCGGAATACTATGTCTTGGTGGTATTGCTGCGCATCGCCGTCCGCTAGGAGTAGTTAGGTTTTGCCCGGAATAATATCTCTCGGCGGTATTGCTGCGCATCGCCGTCCGCCGGAGGAGTTAGATTTCGCCACGTTCTATCGGCTCAACGTCTCCTCGTCAAGCTGATTGATCGTCTACTATCGGCTCGACGTGTTTTCGTTAAGCCGATCATCGGATTATCTATCAAGCTATCGGTAAAACACTTATTGCTTCGCCGGCAGCTTGCCTATCGGAAACCTTGGCGATTGCAAAAGGTCAAATCGGCTAGCACGTCCTCACAAAGCCCGATCCCCGGAGTTCGACTGTAGTTAGCATCGAAAACCACTTTTCCGCGTCAACATATATATAAGAGCAATGTTTTATATGATACAATGGCCTAATGCTCATGTGAGCAGCCGTTGAATCCACTTTAAAATGTATGTAGCACGAATCCTGTATGGCTCTTATATGGGTGTAACTACATGCGAGAAAAAATTTTCATGGCTTCTTGTCTTTCACTACCCCCACAAAAGGCCATTAAAAGGTCGCTTAATTTCGTCCCGTCACCACCGAATAATAACTTGTGTACTCGTCGTAGTTGCAGGGGTTGTACTTGTATATCAGTGGGTGGTCTCCGCCGACGGGATCATCCAGAGCGCTCGCGGACGCGAACCGTGGGATGGACGCGAACAGCATGGAGAGCCGCTCGCAGTTGCTCGGTGGCAAGTCGTCCAGACACGGTGCACGACAGCACGAAGGAAGGCACCCTCCCGTTCGTGACAACCTTCAAACCAACAACAAATTGTTGAGAAATTACTTGAGAAACTACCGGAGAGGGGAGCCCGACCCGGCTAGGGCCGGCGCATGGCACGCGTGCGGATACAGCCGGCCGGCGCCCCCACGGTGGGTCCCACATTGGATCTAGCCAAAACCCTAATCAACACTATATAATAAGAGGTAAAGCCCCCTATGGCCCTATTGTATAAAGATCTAAAAATCAATAAAAAAACTACACCCTATTCCCTTTTGTTCTTATTCTCTCTGTTATTGTTCGTGTACGTCAAAACTTTTACTACACTTGGTAGCAAGATTCCTTAACACGTAATCAGCACGCTCGCTTCTTTACATGCCGATCAAACCATAAGAAAGAACAACCCTCATCCACTTCTACCGCGAAGGTATAGTTTTGTGCATCGATTACCTAGTAGATTTTAATCTGTGCTTGAATTTCATTGCAGATCGGAATCTCCAGTGCATTTTTACCAATTAGATTGAAAAACTTTGCAAGAAATTTTTAATAAATTAGAATCTTCAGGGTTTTTAACAAATCAATCTATTAGATCGATTTCTCCACCCGCCATGGCCTCCGCCGGCATCGCCGCCACCCGCCGGGGCCGCGCCGGCCACGCCCGCGTCGGCTGCCCGACGCGTTCGCACGCGCCGCCACTCGCTCTGCTGCATCGCCGTGTACTTTGGGTTTTCCGCCTACAACCCGGTATGGCCCTGTGGCACGTGTTTCTTGGCCCATCCTGACTACATAGGCACGGTCCTGCTAGCAGCAAGCCGTGAACTGAATCGAAAGGTCCAAGTTGGGATGGAATTTTGGAAAATTGCAATGGCCACAGAAATTTGTCAAATAGCCATAAAATTGTTGAATTTGCAGAACCCCTCTCCCAATTCTTGCAGAATAATTTGAATTTACTTTGAATCGTGTTTTACTGGTTAATATTATGCAATTATTCTACAAATTATTTCTAATTATATTATCAGTCTTTATTTTGCATCTCGTAATGGCACAATACTGAAACTACGAGAATTAGTTTATGTCATGTGCCACTCTAGTACGATTACATGAAATAATCATGCATTTGATTATCTTGCAGATGACTGTACTCACAATACTGACAAACAATGAAGACCCAAATAAACTACACAAGCAAAACTGTAGAGTTGCATTCCTAGACGTCAGGATAGCCTTTGTCTTGAACTCAAAATATAAAATCACTCTCTTGAAAACTTATCTTCTCGAACTCCCCTTCTAAATAAAGATTCTTCAGACTGCAACCTACTCGTTGGAATGAGCAACTCGCATGAAATGCAGGGTGAGTATGCGAATACTCAATAAACTATCGTTCTTAAAATGTAATGCAGGAATAATAGGATATTGTGGTTATTTTTGCTCAGCCACTGCTAGAAATCTAACTTTTGCCGAGTGTGAAGAACAATTACCTACAAACCTTCGATAAAAGTTTAGGTGGCCGACGGTGCATACTTTCCCTAGTGTTAGAAAAAAAACGGTCGGCTATTAAATGCTTAACCGAGAGGGTGCAACAATAACCGACGGTTTTTAGGAAACCCTTGGCCATTCATGAGAATGGTCAATGGTAGAACCAAAACTCTCGGCCATCTAAAAGAATAGCCGACGTTTAAAAGAAAACCCTTGATCATTCAAGGGAATGACCGACGGTTGAAATAAAACACTCGGTCATTCATGGTGATGGCTGACAGTTAAAATAAAGCCCTTAGCCATTTGAGAGAACTCTCGGCCATTCAAGGAATGATCGAAGGTTTAAAGCAAAACACTCGACCTTTGTATACAAAATGATAGGAATTAAAAAGGAATGTATGTACAATTTTAAACAACAAGTGTGTGAGGTGAGTTGGCTAGGTTGGAGAGTTTTATTCAATAGGTCATGGGTTCGAATCCTATGCAACACACATTTATAATTAACTTGATTTAATGGGAAAAAAATGATGTCAAAGTTCAAGTATGTATAGAGAGGTTCATCTGGGAAAATATTTTTCCTATTTCATCTGTTAAATTTGGTCATATTTATTCCACCACATTTCCCAAGTGTTTACCATTTCCGTCGGTGTGTTAAAACTGCTCACTCATACTTTTCTCGAGTGTTCTCTATTTCTGACGATAAGTTAAAGTCATTCACCCATGCATTTTCCGAGTGCTTCAAAAACTGTCGCTAAATTCATTCCCGAGGGTTTCGTCGGTAATTGCACGAATTACCCACCATGGGTGGCCGAGGGGAAGTTACCGACGGTATACGCTTGGCCATATACATGTCCTACGGTATTTTCTAATGGCCGACAGTATTTGTACACTCGGTAAAATTTAGAATCTAGTAAATTCCTAACTTATTTGTTTTTAAAATTTACCAGATTAATAAATTAGTTCACCCATGAGATTCAACTAATCCATGACGTATTTTCATGCCACGAGCTTCACCACTCGAAACACCCCATAAAAACCCACCAAGCTTCACCACTCGTGTATCACAAAACCACACCAGTTATAATTATGTGCATGCATAAAAAATATTCACAAAATTGATATTTTAATTTAAATAATGAGAAACAATATTCCAGCCTGTTCAACGCGAGATACCAGGTATGTATGTAGACCAAACAATCCACATACTTGTGATGCTAGATAGACTGGGACTCGTTCAATGCTTCAACTTTGATCCTAGTGGGACTTGGGAAGTGAGCCCACTTATAGACATTGTCGTTTCTAGGGCCTATCACCGTTAACCACATAGCATTGATGTTGTATTAGGCGACGCGGAGGAAATCGATAAAAGTAGATGACGCTCTACACAACAATGCATAGGCATCTGACATTAGGTATGACCAAAATGTTTGGGAATGGTATGTCCATGGCTAGGGCTACCGGCTAACCATTTGAAGATTTGTGGAGATCATGGCCATGGATATGCATGAACCTTCAACATTGAACACCTAGGACATGGCAATGGACACGGTGTTGCCACCTGATAGCCCCTTCCTCATTTTTGGAATTATTGCACATAATAGAAATAGTGCATCTTTAATATGTGAAAACTAGCAAGTGTGCACATGCAAAGCACGTCGAACTAATATAGTATGCAACATAATAAATCTATGCCACTTAATAGAAAACTTAAGATTTTGCTTCTTCTCTGTAAGATGAAATAAACCTATGCAACTTGATGGAGAACTGAGATTGAAAGCATCTTCATGAGGATTACAGTTGCAGAGAAAAAGCACTAGACAATAAACAAAATACAAAAAGCCTTCATGTCTTACAGGAGCGACGATGGTTCACAGTGGCGTGGGCGCTCGGACGATGGGGGAGTGGCGTAGGGGCGACGGCGGGTCACACACGGCGGCCGGCGGTGCTTGGAGCGGTGGGCGGTCAAGCCATGACAGCGCGAGGAAGGTGGCGACAAGGAAGCGTGCGCGTACAGGTTCTGGCCACCAGCGTCCCCTGCGCGAGCCAGATGCATGCACGCGCCATAGGACGATAGAAGTTTGTACACGTATAATGTATACGTGTAGCTTACAGATAGCTATTGCTTTATCCAAATTTGAATCGAGATCAGAATATATTAGATAATCGTAGTCGTGGAAGGCGGCGGTGAGGGAGTCCGCGTCCGTGACGTCGCCGTAGGCCAGCTCGACGGACTGCCGGTTGTACTCGTACAAGGAGCGACGACGGGTCACGGGTAGCGGGAGATCGCGTCCGTGACGTCGCCGTAGGCCAGCTCAAAATATTCAAGCAACGGCGCGAGGAAGGCGGCGGCAAGGAAGCGTGCACGTGCACGTACGGGTTCAGGCCACCGGCGTCCCCTGCTCGAGCGTGATGCATGCACGCGTCGTAGGACGGTAGTAGTTTGTATAGGTATACTGCATATGTGCAGCTTGTGAACAGCTATTACTTGATCCCAATTCGAATCAAGGTCAAAATACATAAAATAATCGCAGCAGTCGAAGGCGGCGACGAGGAAGTCCGCGTCAGTGACGTCGCCATAGGCCAGCTCAATGGACTACCGGTTGTACTCGTACATGATAGGTTTAGATAGATGGAGCGGCAAAAGTGGGTAATTTATAGGCTGTTTGGTTAGCTGCATTTACAGAGATTTGCATCTACAGATGCAAAATCTTGTTTTTTTCTTGTGTTTGGTTGCCTGCATCTAGTTTTGAGCCTGGCTCTGTGAATGCAAGTTCTCCATGCAGCCTGGCTCTAGAAAAACACAGAAAATGAGCGTTTCTCTGGATGCAACGCATGGCGGCCTCGTGTTCCGCGCATAGGGCCACAGTCAGTCACCATATCAAACCATGCATGGACTGCTAACGTGGCATGTAAGTTTTAATTTTTTTCCTTTTTTGTTTGTATCTTTTTATTAGCATATCCGTTTTCCGAACCGATTTCAAAAACTAGACCACACTCACTATATAAATTTCAAAATAATTAAATCGGTATTGCAAGATAAACACACATTACAGATCGATTAAATCGAGACAGTGCAATATGCGAGAACACATTAAAGATCGGTAAATCCCGAGACAGTTTAACATGCTTTGTATACATGAGATCAAGATGATACAGCCATGCATACGGGTTACAAGGAGAGAATCGATTATCCCATCGAGATAGCTCTACCTGCGAGTTGAAGCCTTTCGACGAAGTCGATCGGATTCGAGAAAGTAGTTGTGTTTGTGTATGATGTCCCTTTTCTCGAGACCTAAGGTCCTATTTATAGTATTACAAAGTCGATACCGATACAACCTATTTTACCGCGTGGCTAAAGATATCTTCTGATTAGAGCGTATTCTTTCCGGACTATGTCTATCAGTATTCTTCAACTTTTCTTCTTTGCCGATGAGGCCCATTTTCTGATTTGGCCCAATAATTCCGATACATTTAACAATTTCACCATATCCGATTTTCCTGCCAAATTTGGGTGTCAACATATGCCCCTAAGTTTGGCAATGGGTATTGTCATTAGCCGAACTTTCAAGTAAAAATTGGATTTCACTAAACCATATTGGAATACTTCACCGTTTTACCCCCTATAATTTTCCAGTTTCGGCCCATTTTGAGAACACGTGTCAGCCCAGCGAACGATATGGGCCAAAAGAGTAACACCGTAGCCCACGGTAAAACCCTAGTTTTTACCACCGCTATAAATAGACCCCCATTCGCTGTCACTTTCGCGCTCTCCTCTGCGCACACGTCTCTTGCATCGGAATTTCTGGAGCTCTCAGGACTTCCAGCGCACAGCCACTTCTCACTCAACCTCCAATCGGCAACATGTCTCAGGTACTATTCCGATGCTCAGACTCTGAAGCATTGTACTCTTTGGGACCGATAGGGGAAAGGGATCCAACAACATTCATAGACCACTCGGTAGCAAGGCTCCCACTGTTTGCCAATAAGCTCAGTATAAACAGCTGGAAATCGGCTTTTAGATCCTGGCCTAGCCAGATCATGGGATATAAGGACTGGCTCATTCGAGTTTATGGCCAGAAACAAGTGCAATGGGATGAGTTAGGAATAACCGATGCCATCCTTCTTTCCTTATCTCCCCTGCCAACAGACGAACCCTTTATGGCAGCATCGGCTTATTTCTGGTGCGACACGCCAATGCCTTCCTTTTTCCAACTGGACCCATAAGCCCTACGCTCTTAGACGTAGCAATGCTAACCGGCCTCAGTCCCGATGGCGAGATGCTATCGGCTTTTGATCTATTCGCCACTCTCAAGCTGGTTCCAGAGAAAAAATTCAGATGGCAGCATTATATTAGGACCCATCAGCAGACAGGCGATGCCGAGGACGAAGAGCACATCGCCTTTTTAAACAAGTGGTTGGATCGATTTTTCTTTTGTGGACAATCCCTCAGCCCTAGCAAAGTGTACCAGGGACTAGCCGAAGCATTGGTAGCAGGTCAGAAATTAGCAATCGGAAAATACCTGTTAGGAGCCACCTATCGGATGATGCATGAGATTAGGGAAGGTCTCTGCTCAAAGAAAGTCGATTTCTCAGTTGGAAATCTAGGTGGCCCTTTCTGGTTCATCTGTATGTTTTTGAAACTCCAGATATACAACTCCATAGGAGAGCTGGACTTCAGTCTAGTATTCCCGAATGAGAAGGATTCCGATAGCAGCGAGTGCCCCTGCAGATCATATGGCGAGCTGATATCGGTGAATTGCAACAGAAGACGCCTGAACCAAGAAGATCTTTCTCATTCTCTGGTGGCATTCTACACCATGTCCGAATCGGAATATGGCCTAGAACATTTCAACCCATACCCCGATTTGGACAGATATTCAATTCCCTCATTTTTCTGATTGGCCGACACTCTAAAGGGAGAAGCTCTGCCAGTATATAAGGAATTCATATCTCCAGGCATTTTCTTTGCCATTCTGAGCACGAGAACTCATATCAGAAAACCATCACATGAGTTCTATCATCCGGCCATGGTCGCTCGGCAATTTAACTTGGGACAAGATATTCCTGACCTATTCATATACCGTCACCTGAATGCCAGAGAAGACCTCAACTCCCAATCGGCATACGGAATTTTATCCGCCGCGCATATTAACTTCGAAATGCCGATGGAGTTCATAATGTGGTCTGACACATCTCCAAAATTCGATACTTGGTGGGAAGCCATCGCCAAAAACATCTACGCCACTGAAGGCGGAGCCGCAACCTTAATTGAACGGCTCACTAGCAAGAAAAAGAGTTGTAAACCCAATTGGCCAAAAATCGCTGGCATGGCAGAGATCTCTTCAGAATCGGAAAATATCAACTCAAGTAACACCAATTCCGATAATTCTGATGATGAGGACAGTGACGACAAGAAGAAAATTCTTCTGAGTTAGGACTTTCTTCATCGGATTCAGACGATGAGAGAACGGATTCTCAGAATCACGCATCGTCTTCTGACAACGAGGTTACTAACTTGCGTGCACTTACGAACTCATATTGTTTTATTTTCCGATAACTAACCTCATGTTATTTCCCTTTTCAGAGCGGAGACAAGCGCCCGAGGGCCAAGCTGGTTGGTGAGGAAGCCGGCCGTCTCCATTCCTCTGCAAAGTCTGCATCGGCCTTCACCCAAGGGTCCTCCCAACAGCCGAAGAAACGAGGTACAATAGACTTATAGTACATATTTCCACAAAACCCGATTGCTTAACCACTTCTGATAAACAAGGAGGCCCGAAGGTGAAACCGGCCCAAGGAAGAAAGTGGCCGCCAAGAAGCCAAGACCTCCAAAGGTGCGTACACCCGATAGCACCTAGTCTGTATGTGACACAGTAAGCACTTGATTTCCCCAAATTCTCACAATCTCCTTTTCAGCTTCTCTTTATCGAAAATTTGATTTCAGGACACCTCTCCCATCCAAAAGAAGAAGGAATGGCACACTTGCTCCTCCACCAGCATCTTAGAAACCCCCGGCCTTCAACCCCCAAGACGTAATCGGAATTTCTGACCTTTCATTACAAAATCCTCTAATTCCAATACCTTGTAACTTTAAATATTTCTTTCTTTCAGTACATGTTTCAACCCCAAAGCCCAGCTCGGGTAACTGTGGTATCCACGCAGGTTATCACATATGATGGGAAGAAAACCGATGAATTAAACTTCGATCCTTCCAGCATGGATTGGCTAGATGACGAGCTGGATTCCTTATCTTCTCCGATCAAGACTCCGTCTCCTCTAGTCGTCATCACCGAGTCACCTGCTGTGGAACCAAAGAAGAATCGGCTTTCCCCAGACACTCTTGCCAAGCTCAAACAGATGTGGGAGCTAGCCAGCAACGAATCGGCTCTCCTGACCAACCCTTCTGCTATACGGGAGATAGCCGATTCCATCAAAGATGTCCTCCCAGAGCAGGTTGTCTCGGCCTCCAGAAATTGCTGCCACTTGGAGAACAGAAAGCCGAGTTTGATGCTGCATTGGATCGGCTTCATCAAAGAGAAGCTCTCAAAGAGGCTGAAGCAGAACTCAAGGGGCTGATCCAAGACGCTAACTCTCAAAATGATAAACTCCTCAAGCTAAAGCAAGAGGCAGAATCGGCAAAACTTGCTGCCTCCAAAGCAGTTTCAAGGGTCAAGTCCCTAGAACAGGAATTGGAAAAGGCAAAGAAAGCCGAATCGGCCACTTGCTCAAACATTGAGGAGACTAAATCGGCAGCCAAGGAGCAGTACAGCATAGTAAAGGCTTGCGGCCTGGCAGTTCTTAAAACTAAAAAGAAAATCCTGATTATTCCTGGATCGGTCGAAGAGGATACCGATACCGTCAACTAGGTCCGGGACACAATCACAAGCGCTGCCGCCGCAATTTTTGAATTCTGTGAATGATTGGCCTGCAAGCCAAATTTTAAAACTTTGCTCTTACGTGTGGATCGGTATTCTTTCGATCGTAAAACAATGCTCCACCCTACCCCTCGGGGCGAAAACATTTAAGGCCGTCGTGCCTTTGTAATAACTTTATGTTCTGTGCAATCGCTTCTTTTCAATGTTTGTCTATAGACGATTCATCTGAATCGTCTTTTTATCGATAGCAACGTCAAACGAAACACCAATGTTGAATTAACAAGTATTGATCTTAAAACTATAGGCGATCCGTTTTGAATCGGCTTTTGCTCAACAGCAACGTGTTGAGTAAAATTGCAACCTCGATTTGACCAAGTGTTATCCGGCTTTTTAAACTATAGACGATTCACCAGAATCGGCTTTTAACTCCCATATTCAAGCTCCAACCCAAACACTTGGATAATATTTATTTAGATACTTAGCATTAATTGCTTTACCGAAAACCTCCCCATCAAGCGTCTCCAAAATATATGCGTTTCCAGGAATAATCCGATTGATCCTAAATGGTCCTTCCCAATTTGGAGACCACTTCCCGTATTTAGGATCCCTGGAACCAATCGGTAAGAATGTCTTCCATACAAGATCTCCCACTTCAAAAGTTTTCGGCACAACCTTCTTATTATAATGCCTAGCAACTCTTTGTTTATCAATCTCAATATGCTCCAGAGCCCTTAACCGAACAGCCACCATGTCATCCAGCTTATCCACCATCAGATTTTTATAATCATCGGCTTTTACATTATTCTGTTCTTCAACCCTCGTAGATCCGATGATCACCTCAACCGGTAAAACAGCCTCTTGACCGTATACTAACTCAAATGGTGACACTTTCGTAGCTCCATGTTTAGCAATCCGATATGCCCATAGCGCATCCGCCAAAGTATTATGCCAACCCCGCGGCCTTTCATCGATTTTTCTCTTGATTAGCTTTATAGCGCTTTTGTTTGAAGACTCTGCTTGGCAGTTGGCTTGAGCGTAATACGGCGAAGAGTTAATTGTTGTGATTCCCAGGCTTCGAGCATAATCCTGAAACGCTTCTGACATAAATACCGATCCTTGATCCGTAGTGATCGTCTGGGGAATACCGAATCGGTAAATTATGTGCTCCCTAACAAAGTTGATCGCTTCAGTAGCAGTTACTTGCTTCAATGGTACAGCTTCAACCCACTTTGTGAAATAATCCGTTGCTACCAAAATATACCGATGCCCCTTGGATGAGGACGGAAATATTTCTCCGATCATATCAATTCCCCATCCTCTAAAAGGCCACGGTTTCATGATCGGATGCAAAATAGACGCAGGCGCATGCTGAATATTCCCGAACTTCTGACAATCTTTGCAACCTTTATAATACTTGAAACAATTTTCCACCATCGTTGGCCAGAAATACCCCACGCTCTTTAACATCCATCTCATCTTATATGCTGATTGATGTGTCCCACACAATCCTTCATGAATTTCTCCGATTGCAACTTTAGCATCTTCCTCATTCAGGCATTTAAGCAACAACCCATCAAAACTCTGATAGTATAACTTGTCACTGATTAATACATACCTTTGAGCTCTTCTTTTAAGTTTTCTATCGATTTTCCCCTGAGGATCTTTAAGATAGTTGATAATTTCCGCATGCCATCCTACCGGAACAGGATTCGCAATCAGAATAATTCCCAATTCCATGATCGGTAATTTATATCCCGACGCTTCCTGGGCTAAATCATTGGCCACACAATTCTGTTCCCTCGGAATATGATGAATTGTAAATACGCTGAAATCCTCAGCCAAATCAGAAGCCCTTTCCAGATATTCTCGAAGATATTCGCTATGACACTCATATTTACCGATCATCTAGAAAACCACCAATTGTGAATCTCCAAACACTTCCACGGCAATAGCACCAGCTTGGATTAACCACTCCAATCCCTGAATCAAAGCTTCATACTCCACTTGATTGTTGGTTAACCCAAAATCCACTGTAACACTGAATCGGTAAAGAACACCACCAGGAGAAACTATAAAAATATTGATTCCACATCCCTTCTCACAAACCGATCCATCAAAGAACATTGCCCAGGGCAAAAGAATCGAAAGATTAATGTCTTGATGGTGCGTGATGAAATCGGCTGATACCTGCCCCCTGACGGCTTTTGGAGAGTCATATGTTAGATCAAACTCGATGAGAGTATATGCCCATTTTCCGAGACGCCCTTTGATAATTGGAGCATTAAGCATATATTTAACCACATCGGTTTGACAAACCACTTTGCATTCAGCACCCAACAAATAATGCCTCAGTTTAGTGTAAGCAAAGTATAAACACAGGCAATACCTTTTCAATACCGTGTATCGGGTTTCTGGATCCAACAACTTCCTGCTTAAATAAAAGATTGCTCGCTCTTTTCCGTCTACCTCCTGAACCAGAACTGCCCCCAATGTATTTTTCGATACCGATAGATACAGCTTAAACGGCAAACCATCCTTTGGAGTGACCAGAACAGGTGGGTTTGTCAAGTATCCTTTGATATCATCAAACGCTTTCTGCTGTTTTGGTCCCCAAACAAACTTATCGGAATTTTTCAACTTAACCAATGGAGAAAATGGGATGATTCTTTTCGATAAATTTGAAATAAATCTCCTCAAGTAATTGATCTTACCAATGAGCTCTTGTAGACGAACCTTCGAATCTGGAGGCTTAGTATTCAGGATCGCCTTTACTCTGTCAGGATGAACTTCGATTCCTCTCTGATGCACCATAAACCCCAAGAACTTGCCGGCCGATACTCCAAACGCACACTTCTTTGGATTCATCTTCATGCCATACTTCCGAAACCCATCCAAGACAGTCACAATATCAGCCAAGTGTTGTTCTTCCTCTTGAGATTTAATTACCACATCATCAATGTAAATTTCAACTAATTTACCGATTAAATCATGGCAGATCAGGTTCATCCCCCTTTGATATGTAGCCCCAGCACTGATCAGCCCAAAAGTCATTACTACCCACTCAAATAAGCCGATAGATCCAGGACACCTAAATGCAGTTTTATTCACATCTTCTTCGGCCATAGAGATTTGATTGTATCCAGCATTACCATCCAGGAAACTGATACTCCGATTGCCTGAGACAGCGTCAATCAACCGATCGGCAATCGGCATCGGATATTCATCCTTATACGTTGCTTTATTCAAATCCCGAAAATCAATGCATACCCGAATTTTATCAGAATCCTTCTTCCCCACTGACACGATATTACAAATCCACTCGGCATATTTGCACAGCCGAATAAACTTTGCATCTAATAACCGTTGAATTTTGGCTTTTACTTGATCATAAATTTTCCAACTAATCCTCCTTGGTGATTGTTTTACTGGCCGAAATCCAGGCTTCATTTTAATCTTGTGCTCAACTATAGATCGGTCTAGACCAGGCATCTCATGATATTCCCAAGCGAAGCAATCAACCCGATCCGTAAGTATCTGTATAAGCCGATCTTTATATTCCCGCGGCAACTGTTTACTGATGTAAGTGGGCCTTTCTTTCCTATCTGTTCCAATATCGACTTTTTCAAGTTCATCAGCCGATATAAAACCCTGGCCCATCTTATACTCGATCCCCTCTAGAGCCGCGGTTCCCATAAAAAACCCTCGTGTTCTTGAGTTACCGATCGTGCTTCCAATGTTGTCGGCTTAAATCCCGACTTACTAACGCTAAGGAAATCACATTCCCCCAAGGGTTTTCCCGATAGCGCTTCCAAGTTGTCATGTATTTCGGCACAATCGGTTTCTGCGGTTAGAGATTCTCCTCTGACCACTTCTATTTGCTCACCAATCCATTGAATCAAAATCTGATGTGATGTCGATGGGATGTAACAATTGGCGTGTATCCAATCTCTCCCCAACAGCACATTATAACTCCCTTTTCCTTCAATTACAAAGAAAGCTGTCGGGATTGTCTTGCTTCCTACCGTGAGCTCCACGACCAAAACTCCCTTAGCTTCAGTCGGATTTCCATTGAAATCACTCAACACCATATTGGTCTTGACCAAATCTGCTGTAGATTTTTTGATTTTTCGACAGACAGAATATGGCATCAGGTTTACAGTAGCTCCACTATCAACCATCATTCCAGAAATCGGCTTTCCATTCATATAACCAATGATAAACAATGGCTTCAAGTGTAATCGGGAATTCTCTGGTTTCTTAAAAATAGCGTCTTCAGCTCCAATTACCAACTCTGCGGTAGCCTCTTCGTAATCACACGTGAATTCTCGAGGTAGTACGCAAACCATATTGGTATCAACAGAGATTTCATCAGAGCCTGCTTTAGTATCGATAATAACAGCCGATCTCAACTTGGGCCTCCACTCTTGCCTGCCCCTAGCTAGCCTCATCGGCTTTACCTGCTCTAGCAGAGCATCTCTAAACTTTTCCACTTCTGCTTCTTTCACCGCAGTGTTTCTCATCCGCTGCAAACGACGCTTCTGAGATTTCGTGATTCCACTTGGGCACCACTGTGGCAACGGCACCTTGGGAGGCCGATGCACATCGGTATTTTTGTTCATCGGAATATCCTCGGCTTTTTCACTTGGAAACACTAGCCGATCTTTCACCGATGTCTTTTTTGGTGGAATAAACGTGTGGTTCATCGGGCAATTCTCCAGAGTAGGTAATGACATTCTTTCTTCCCAGTAGTATCGGAAAAAAGGACAATCCCAATGCTCCATCTCCCAATCTTGATCATTTGAGTTTCTTGGAACAGGCTCCGGAATATTTGTTTTGACGTCCCTACGAGGTATCTTCTTAGCCATCCAATCATATTTTTCCAATAACTGATCAAAGGTTGGCTTCGGTCTTCGCTTGGAAATTGGATTATAATCTTGCGCGCGCTTCACCTCGCGCCACTCACCAGCTCTTTCACCACCTCGTCGGCTTGCTGATCGGAAATTTAGTTCCGGTTTTCTTTCTTCGAAAACAAATCTCCTAATAGGGAATAAAGAAGATTACCATTTTCTTCCTAAGCTGGGCGAAGGACATCTTCCCGGCCCCGGACTCCTCAGTGACGGCCAGCTCCTCATCGGAGTAGTGTTCGCCCTCACGGACAGAACCCGGTGTACTCTCACGGTCGTCGCCCTCCTCCTCAGAGGGGCACCTCCCGAGCTGTCGTCGTGCCATCATGTAGATGAAGTAATGTTAGCGAAGATTAATAAATTAGTAAGTAAATAAAAATATGCATAATTAATAATCTCAAGTTAGAAGTATGTGTCATCGACATCGAGAGGATCGTTCATAGGTTCCTCGATGTCGCCCATGTCATTTGGTGGGTTAACTTCTTCATCGACATCATCATCAATTGTGGCTATTAGATTATCTAGCCAATATCAATCACGAAATTGCCGTTCGTACGTTGTTCTTGTATTGGATGATG
>SPJY01012851.1:1711084-1765004 GCA_005191435.1 Raddia distichophylla
AGCCACTCCGACTGCATAAGAAAGATTAGGCCTTGTGTGGAGAAGATACCTCAGGCAACTGATCATTCATCGATACTCTGTGGCATCAACAGGTTTGTGTTGTAGATCCTTGTGCAATTGTGCCTTCTGTTCCATGCGAAATTTGGTTGGGTTGCACTCACCCATGTTAAACAAAGCTAGCACCTTCTTGGCGTATGTCGACTGCTTGAGTGTTACCTGGCTTCCTTCTTGTTCCACCTCAATCGATAATGTGCAAGTAGTCCAAGATCACTCATCTTGAACTCATTCATCATTTGTTGCTTGAATAATGTAATCTTCTTCGGGTTCTCTCCTGTCACTATAAGATCATCGATATAAACACCAACTATTATGCTAGCTTGTCCCATACCTCTTGTGTAGACTACTAGTTCTTGTGCACACATGGTGAAACCAAGTTGCTTCAGACTCTTATCGAGTCTAATGTTCCATGCCCGTGGTGCTTGTCGAGCCCATGTAATAATGTCTTCCTCGGCTTGTACACATAGTGCTCTTTGCCTTTGACAACGAAGCCCTCTGGTTAGCTCACATACACCACTTCTTCGAGTTCCCCATTTAAGAATGCGGACTTCACATCCAAATGATGAAGCTCCAAACCACGGCTGGCAACAATTGCAAGAATGGCACGAACTGTATCAAGCCGAGTCACCAGCGTGAACACCTCATCAAAATCAACACCTTGGAGTCGAACATATCCTTTTGCGACCAGTCTTGCCTTGTGCTTGGTTACTTCACCATCTGAATTTCTTTTCAATTTGTAAACCCACTTCAAACCAATGGGTTTTGTCCCAGTTGGCAACTCAGTAAGTGTCCAAGCTGCATTCTTCTCAATAGATTCAATATCCTTCTTCATTGCTTCCTTCCAACTTGTTTGTCCAGCAGCCTCTTGATAGCAGCATGGCTCCTCCATTTTAACTAGAAATAACTCATCTTCTGGATCTTCATCCTAAAGTTCCATTCTACTTGTTTCTTGCATGAGGTCTCCGATGTCTCTGAACCGAATAGGTCCATCGTCGGAGCTGCTACCGCTTCTCGAAGGTGATGTTAATGTAGTCATGGCATGAATAACAGTTTCACCTCATGTTTGTGCTGCTGTAATTTCTGCTGCTTGAGATGCAACCCGCGCATGCGCCCTCACTACTGGTCCTGATGGGTGGGTATCAGCTATGTCCACCGGTGCCAGTGGGGTTGGTCCATCATTTGTGCCAACCTGGACCTTTGATGCTCTGCTGTGTCTGCTTCCAGGGAATCACCTTACACCGGCTCTGGGAGAGAGCTGTCCTCCACGACAAAGTCTGGAGCTCCATCGATGCATGTACCTGCATCCCAACTCCATGGAATATTTTCTTCAAACTGAACATCTCTCCTTACATGGAGTTTTCGACGTCTCGGATCGTAGAGACAATGTGCCTTGCACCCATCCTCAACGCCGAGGTACACCATCAGCTCGCTTCGATCGTCGAGCTTCTTCTGGTGTGGAGTTGTCACCTTCACATGAGCAGTGTACCCAAACACCTGTAGATGTGAGAGGTAGAGGTTCCTGCTAGTCCAAGCTTCAAAGGGTGTGCACTCTCCTATCTCTTTTGTTGGAACACAGTTTAGCAAGTATATTGCGTGCCGAACAGCCTCCCCCTAGCACCTACTAGGTACTTGCATGCTCTTGAGGAGAGATCTTGTCATTGCCATCATTGTCCGGTTCCATCGCTCCACCACACCATTCTGTTGTGGTGTGTATGTAGTCGCATGCCTCTCGATGCCTACCTGTTCACATAGCTCCGTGAACTCGGTAAAAAGGAACTCGCCACCCCGGTCAGTCCTCGAAGTCGTTACTCGGTGTCCACAAGTATTCTCAACTTTCTGCTTGAACTTCTTGAACACCGCACAAGCTTGATCCTTTGACTTGTGACAAATACCCACATCCACCTGGAGTAATCATCAGCAATGAGAATGTAGTAGTTGTTACCTGCAAGTGTTGATGGGGTGATAGGTCCACAGAGATCGACGTGCAACAATGCAAGCGGCTCCTCCGCTCGATAGTTTGTCACCGCTGGAAAAGACTGTCTTACTTGCTTTGCAATCAAACACCCTTGGCATAACTTCTTTGGGTGTGTGATAAGCGATACTCCCACTGCCATCTTCTTCTCAGACAATTTCATTAATGATTTGAAGTTGACATGCCCAAGCCGAGCATGCCAAAGCCAACTGAAATTGCTAATATTTGCAAGCAAACAAACTGGCTTAATAGTTTCCACTACTTTGTAGAGATGGTCGGGGGAGCTCCTGATCATGAAAATCAGCCTGTCACTGTATCATAAACCCAAAGGTATTCTCTATGCATGACGATCTTGCTCCCCCCTTCGGCTAATGTCCACAACTAATGATATTATTGCGCAAAGCCAGGATGTAGTATACCTCCGTAAGGAGTCGCTGTTCGCCAACATTGAACTGAAGCAACACCGATTGTCGACGTTTACTCAACTGGGGATTGTCGTCGGCAATGATTTATATGGGGCATTGCCCTGGATCTCCTAAACTCAATGGTGACACAAGACAAGGGATTAGACAGGTTCAGGCCCTCGGCAGTGGAGGTAATACCCTAATCCTGTGTTCTAGGATTGCATGTATTTGTGTATATGCTCTGGGTCTCCTGCCCTCCCTTATATAGTTGGAAGGGAGGGTTACAGGATAGAGTCTCGCCCCGTTACAAGGTGGGATTCCTATTTCAATCTTTCCTTTATCAATAGCATGGTTACCCATAGTTACAATATGGCCTTCCTTATCGAGATAAGCTTCTAAATCTACCCTGCCTTGCCGTGCAAGGCAAGGCACGCCCTAGGCTATGCGTGTTGATGTACGACTATATTGGCCTATCCCCTGTTCGGTGATCTTCGCAACCCAATAAGGATACCTGGGGTCCGTGTATGCCATACCGATCCTTTTCCCTTGATCTGCACGGTGGAACCGTCGCCGAACCTCATGTGCCCCTAGACAGACTGGTCCAGGTCATGGAACTTCCTCAGTCACCCGACATGTGGCTACTTGCGCCATTGTCGAAGTACCAGATGTCGGTGGTGTAATTGTCCTCATTTCCATCTCATAGGTGTGACCCACATTCTCGTCATTCAAGAGGACGTACTTATACGTTTCCATGCTTGTTGATATATAGTAGAAATGCGGGTTCCTCCTCCTCTACATGCGAGAGGTTGGATTCCTCGATGCGCGGCTTGCTCCTGCACACTGACGCATAATGGCCCATCCTGTTGCAATTGAAACACCTGATGTGGCTCTTGTTATGCTTGCCGCCACTGGATCCACTGCCTTCTTTCTTGCACAGTGAGCCACCATGCCCAGCCCTGCCGTGACCTCTTCCGCGTCCGCGTCCTCCCCGGTCATGGTTGCTGCTCTCCACAAGGGTAGTATTCCTACCCTTGTTTCTTGATGACGAGTCACCACCTTTATTTTTCTGCCATGCTTGCCACTCCGCCTCAGTGAGCAAGAGTTAGCCACTACTATTGCTACTAGAGGTGCGCAGGCGTAGACGCTCCTCAAAAGTCTTCAGTTGTTTGATCGCTTCCTCGAACGTCATAATGTCAACATCGCAAAACTGTTCTATACCAGCAATGTCCAGAAAAAACTGATCAGGTGCAGTGTTGAGCAGCTTCTTCACCAATGTCACATATCATCGAGCATCGCTCCCAAATTGGTATATCATGACGACATTCCACTCAGCTTGCCAGCGTACTACTCCAATGTTTCCCCTCCTTCATCTGCAGTGTGTCAAACTCGCTCTTTGGCAGAGCAAGACATGCCGTGTTCACACGATTAGCTCCGACGAACCTCATTTTAATCCTCTTCCCGAGCTCCTTTGTAGTCTTCTTCATCACCACTTGTAGAAGGATGTCTTCCAGGAGCATTTGGAGAAGGTAAGCCCATGTAATCTTATCCTTCTTCACATTAACGATTGCATCAGCCGCCGGTTGTACAACCTCCTAAACTCCTTGGGCCTCCAACAAAGCCTCCACCTTGATCGCCCAGGTGGTGTAGTTTGTCGCCATTAGCTGAGGGTAGTGCAACGGCACCCTGCCGCCATCTCACGCCGCTGTAGCTTGAGGGACAATCGACATCAGCGTTTATCGAAGGATCTTAGGCAAACAACCCGCTCCGATACCCCTTGTTGGCACAGGTAACTAGCTCACCTACTAGTAGGGCCGGCTCTACGTTTTCGAGTGCCCTAGAGCGAACGGGAGACTATGGCCTTTTAGCTTTGGACCGTTGGACGAAATATTCTTTTCCTTTATAATATGATCATTAATAAATGAAATAGTAACATACTAACATATACTTTGTTCTTGGAAAACAATGCGGATACTACAAACTAAAAGAAAAGAGCAAGCAAAATGAAACTATTACGCTTACCCCTTAAATAGGAACCAAACTCCAATAACACTATGTATAGCACCCCTTTGCGATTCAATAAATTGATCATCTCGTTTTCTTTTTTCCTTTTCTTAGAGCCCGACAAATGCTTACATTGTAACACCTAAATAAATTATCAAGGAAAGTAATTAAGCAAATACTGGAATATGAAAGTAAAAGTTTAAAACCCTACCAATCTAACTAAGTAACTATCTAAATATCTAACATTCTAAGAAATAATAATTATTGATTAATGAAAATACGAGAAATAAATAAATTAGCACATAACAATACTGCAATAGTCCAATAGACTTTATATAGACTAATCACTAATGCTTAATGCATAATGGATTGATCATTTGATCTTCACTTCTTCAGTTTTTGCCTTGCTGACCTGATGACTCTCTGACAAAGTGACGAGTGCGCGTGCGCCTGTGCGCCTATGGCCTGTGCGCGTCTGCGCGCCGGCGGCCGGCGCCTCCGCCATGCCGGCAGCCTTCCCCATACGCACATCGCGGCTTGATGAGATGATCAGACGAGTAGATGATGTCTCGCCTTCCCTTCTCTGTGCGCTAATCACGGCCTAGATTGAGATCGATTGATCAAGAGATAACGAGCAGCACCTGTGTACTTGATTCATGGGCTGCATACCTGCTGGTACTGGATCATAGGTGATGGGTCCCCCTCCATCACGGGCCCTAGGCTATCGCCCCTCCCGCCTAGGGCTAGAGCCAGGCCTGCCTACTAGAAGTAGTTATCTTTCTCTCTTAAGGCAATGGACTAGAACACTAAATAAAGGAGCACTCTGTCTTAATTCATATAAGTGGCTTCACATATACTTGCATGAGACACACATAAGTACTACTAGTGCTTCTTCCATGGTTAGACATGAGTTCTATTTATAGCTATCTAGTTCTTAGCTACTTCTACTTGCTAGCTTACTCTACATATTACTAGTTGTTACATGAAGCTTCTAATAGTTGACTAATGTGAGACCTATCATGAAACTTACACTAGTTGACTAGTTACATTTTTTTTTTTGATAAAGGAAGTTTTAATAGAACTCAAGTCAAATACATCGAGTTGATACAATAACTTGAGATCCCTTCCGACCTCTGCATAATAAAATGCACACAGCCAAAGGAAACACAAAAAAAAAGCACACTAATGACTATCAATCCGAAGACTAGACCGCCACCCATATGCCTTGGTAAAAAAAGCCTTGGCCACTCGCTCCAAATGCCGCCAAGCCGCCCCAACCAAATCCTGTGAAGACGGCTTCTGGAGAATAGCCCAAGCTTGCAACCAATGGATAATACGGTATATAACCTGCATAGGAGAATAGAGATGTTTTTTGTCAAAAACCATATCATTCCTACATAGCCGTAGCGACCAACAAGTAGCAGTCGCCCCTAGTAGGATTAATCTTTTCAAGTCATTCCTAACACCCCGAAGCCAAGCACCAAACATGTGTGAAACACCACGGGGTTTAGGCAGACCCATGGCAGCCCAAACAAAAGACCAAGTTGCATTAGCAAGCTGACAATCAAAAAATAAGTGTTGTATTGTCTCATCATGATAACAGAAGCAACACTTTTTGCTACCTTGCCACCTTCACTTAAGAAGGTTGTCTTTGGTAAAAATGACCCCTCGTTTAAGATACCAAAGAAAAATCTTAATCTTTAACGGTATTTTCAATTTCCAAATCCATTTGTTTGTGTTAGGGATATGACAATGAATCAATGCAAGGTAGTGTGATTTCACAGAGAATTCTCCATTAGCACTTAAGTTCCATCGGAATTCATCTTATTCTTGTATAAGAGACACATTAGCAATACGAGGTAACAAAGTATTCCAAGCTACTAATTTTGGCCCAACAAGATCTCTTCGCCATGAAATGTTTGGCGGATTAGAGCTGAGAACATCAGCCACTGTAGCATGCTTAAGTCGGACGATATTATATAAACATGGATATTGCTCACAAAGAGGGCTAATACCAAGCCATTTGTCTTCCCAGAATCTGATCTGAGAGCCATCCTTGACTAAGAACATGCCAAACCGAAGAAAGTCTCCCTTTACTTTCATGAGACTAGCCCAAAAATGTGAGTCCCCTGTTTTCCATTGAACTTGTGTAAATGGCCTCGATCCAATGTATTTGTTTCGAATAAGTTGCTGCCAGGTACCCTCGGATGTAAGTAACATGTACAGCCACTTACTAAGGAACGCCGTATTTTTAGTTTCAAGATCAACTATACCCAAGCCACCTTGATCTCTAGGTCGGCACAAAACGGACCATTTGGCAAGGCGATATTTTCTTTTGTGGTCGTCACCTTGCCAATAAAACCTAGAACGAAAGTAATCAAGTTTTCTAACAACTTCCTTTGGAATTGAAAAGAATGACATCATATACATAGGAAGGCTGCTAAGCACTGAGTTTATCAATGTAAGTCTCCCTCTCGAAGATAGATGTTTTCCTTTCCAGCTACTGAGTCTTTTTTCAAAGCGTTCCTCAACTGTTTTCCAATCCACATTTCTAAGTTTCCTATAGTGAATAGGAATACCAAGATACCGCATAGGAAATTCACCATTGGCACAACCAAAAAGATCCATATATTGGTGTTCCATCGTCTTCGCATCCCCAAAACAGTAGAGCTCACTTTTATGGAAGTTTATTTTTAGTCTTGAGAGTTGCTCGAATGCACACAAAAGGAGTTTCATGTTCCGAGCCTTCTCAAGGTCATGTTCCAAAAAGAGAACTGTATCGTCAGCATATTGTAGTATAGAGAGGCCGTCATCTATAATATGAGGCACTACACCACCAATTTGACCATCTGTTTTAGCCCGGTTGATAATGACTGCCAACATGTCGGCAACAATATTGAAAAGGATAGGTGAGAGTGGGTCTCCTTGCCGAAGGCCTTTTTTCTAAAATGAGAGCTTTGCTTAGATTTTTAAGAGGTTGGGCTTCCCATCATAATGGCTTGTACAAGAAACAAAAGCAAAGCTTACAAGCCTCCATCAATTCGTTGGATGTCGCAGCCGAGTCCCGTCAACTAACCGAGTCGGAGAGAGAGATCCTCACTCGGTCTAGACACCAGTTTGCCAAACTTCTCCGGGAGGAGGAGATTAGGTTTTATCAACGGGCTAAGGTGAACGATGCTCTATTGGGTGATAATAATACGAAATACTTTCAGTTGGTGGCAAATGGTAAACGTAGAAAGAAACGAATTTTCTCCTTAGATCACGATGATGGAAAAATTGAGGGACAGGAAGCACTCAAAAGTCACATCACCAATTTTTATAAGAAGCTGTTTGGGCCCCCCGATGAGAACTCATTCATGTTAGAAGAGTCGAGGAATGAGGATATCTCTCAGGTCACCCAAGCTGAAAATGACTTCCTAACGGCACCATTCACTGAACATGAAGTAAAGGAAGCGGTGTTCGAAATGGAACATAATAAAGCTCCCGGCCCAGATGGCTTCCCAATTGAGTTCTATCAAAAATTTTGGGCCGTCCTTAAAGACGATTTGCTCAGTATGTTCAATGAACTACATAAAGGTGATTTACCTTTGTTCAGCCTCAACTTTGGGGTTATCACTCTTATTCCTAAGACCTAGGAAGCAAATAAAATTCAACAGTATCGACCTATTTGTCTCTTGAATGTCAGTTACAAAATCTTTACTAAAGTTGCTACTCGAAGGTTATCTTCGGTTGCAGACCACATCATTAGCCCGACCCAAACTGCTTTCATGAGGGGACGCAATATCCTCGAGGGAGCTGTCATTCTTCATGAAACAGTTCATGAGCTTCATCGAAAAAAGTTAAATGGAATTATCTTCAAGATTGATTTTGAAAAGGCTTATGATAAAATGAGATGGCCATTTCTTTTTCAAACCCTTCGGATGAAAGGATTTTCACCTAAATGGATAAAGTGGATTGAATCCTTTGTATCGGGGGGAAGTGTGGCGATCAATGTAATTGACTAGTTACATATGAGAACTTTCTAGCTAGTGCATGAATCACAAACATTAGCTAACTCTAGAACCTTCTCACAATTACTAGCTTATATAGCCTTATACTTACTAACTCGCGTGTAGTCCATAACCTTCTAGTGAATTAATCAGGATTACTTTCATCATAGGAGGGTTCGGGAGGGTGTACATGGGGTGCTTCGCAGCTCAGGCATGGAGGTCACTATTACGCGGATGTCGCACGAATCGAGGCAAGGAGCAAAGGACTGAAAGAGTTCGTTGCCGAGGTCACTAGCATTGGCCGCCTCCGGCACCGCAACCTTGTGCAGCTGCTCGGGTACTGCCGGCTCAAGGACTAGAGCCGCTCCTCGTTTACGACTAGAGCCGCTCCTAGTTTACGACTACATGCCGAATGGTAGATTGGACAAGTATCTCTATGGGCACGACGCGTCAAGGAGCCAGGCTTGAGCTGGACGCAGAGGTTTCAGATCATCAAGGGCTCTACCTCCACGAGGAATGGGAGCAGGCCGGTTGTCGTCCACCGCGAGCTCCACGATGGCATGATGAATGTGCGGCTGCCGGCTGGGGGACTTTGGCCTCGCCAAGCTGTACAACCACGGGGCCGAGCTACACACCACGGGGGTGGCCGCCACCTTCGCGTACATGGCGCCGGATCTAGCGCTCACCGACGTGTTCGTCATCGGCCCGTTCCTCCTCGAGGTCACCGCCGGCCAGACGCCCATCGAGCAGGAAGTCGGGGGCAGCAGGCTGATGCTGGTAGACCGGGTGTTCCAACATTAGAGCAAGGGATTGCTCGTCGCTGACCCAAGGCTCCAGGGGAACTACTATGCTGACGAAGTGGGCTTAGCATTCAGGATTGGATTACTATGTTCGCAGCTGTTGAAAGACCGATTCTAATGGCATCGCGTTCCTCCATGCACCTACAGGGCACATCACATTTGCCGTTGGCTGCAATGATCTAGTATCTCACATGCATGTTATTTGCCCGCGTGTTTGGTTATGCAGTTTCCTTCTTCTGTGCACAGTTTGTTAACTCCAGCGCACGGCTATCCCCTGTGCTTCTATACTGCCTAGATATATATAGGATGCTTTTCATCAATGCATTGTGTGAGCTTCTGTAAAACTCTCATGGTGGCATAGCTACTTTCTTCTTACCCTAACATCCACTACGAGTGACACCTCTAGCAATGTTGCATCGGCGACAGCAGTAGCTTTGGCTTGTTCCTCAGACTCCGTCTCTACTCCAGCTATATCTCCTGCCATCACCACCATACCTCTTTCTCAAACCTTACACAGTGTAAACAGCAAAGCAGTTCTTCCTTATATGCTTGATGTTCAATCTAATAACTATAGCAAATGGCACAATCTGTTTTGGCTGGTAATTAGTCGCTATGCTCTTCGGTACCATGTCGATGACGGAGGACCACATCACGACGATCCATCTTGGGTCCAAGAGAACATCAATGTTCTCATGTGGCTATACACCACAATATCGAAGCAACTCCTTGATATGGTCATGAGTCCCAATGTCACAGCCTTTCGTGTCTGGTCCAAGCTCAAGGCCATCTTCATGGACAACAAGCCCAGCCGTGCGTTTCATCTGCAACGACATGGACTTGTGCAAGGTGGTCTCTCTGTATTGGCCTACTGCCACAAACTGAAGATTCTCGTCTATGCTTGCGGCAACTTGGCAGCAAGACCACAACCTTCAGGTCATCTTGCCTACCAACCAGGCAAATTTATTTCGGCAAAATTTCAGATATTTCAATTGTTGCAGCCCACGACAATAAGAGCCCATACCTATCAAATAATTACAGCCCAATTTGATTTTTTTTTTGCACAGTTCGGCCCAACAGAGCTAGGGCTCAAGCATCTTTACTGCTCGACCAGCTCCTTCCTCCACTCCATTACCTCCCCTCAGAATTTCACTGGCACCCCTTTGGCCTTCATGATGCTGCGAGTAGCCCCAACAATCATCTGATTGCGCCTTTCCACAACACCATTCTGCTGAGGGGAATAGGGCGCGGTGAGATGACACTCCACTCCTCTCTCAGCACAATACTTTCCGAATCCAATCGCAGTGAACTCACCACCACAATTGGTATGCAGCGCCTTGAGCCCGTGACCACTCTCAGCCTCAGTGAGCCAAAGGAAACGCTTGATTCTAGCTACTACATCTCCCTTCGACTTGAGCACCATGATTCACATGTAGCGTGACATATTATCAACAAGTAAAAGGAAGTACTTGTTACCGGCAGGTGTTGCAGGTGTGATTGGGCCACAGAGGTCACCATGAACTAGTTCCAGCTTCATCTTCGCTCTAAACTTGGCCTACTCGAGGAATGTGGTGCACCTCTACTTGCTGATGAGGCAGATGTCACACACCTGATCGACATGGTCTATCTTAGGCAACCCCTTCACCATCTCAAAATTATGCAAGCTTGTGAAAAGCAAGGAAATTAAGATGATCAAATCGTGCATGCCACTGCCATGTCGTCTCTGAGCTACGCGCTGCCAAACACACTAGCCTTGCAACCATGATCTTTAGAATGTACAGCCGATTGGGTTATCGCCGTATCTTGGCAAGCAGTCCTTTGGTGGTGTCAATGATCCGTTGCACTTCATCCTTAATCTCTACCTTGCTTCCTGCCTCGTCAAGCTGTCCCAAGCTGAGAATGTTATTGGTGAGTCAGGGTATGTAGTTGAAATAACACAGTTAATATAACCCTAATGCCAGCAGTGATTAGCTAAATAAAAATAGCTTAACTGCACTATTATAACTCTTGGAGTCACATGCATATGTTAGTAACCACTTAACATAATTTTTTCTCATACAACCAAATGGACGCATACATGCAACTATATTATCCATTAGCTCATGCATTATTTTGTCAGTGAAATAACTAGGTTCATTAAAAATAATACTAACAAAGAAAAATATTATTAACTTGAGGTCTTATTGCATTGCTCCTCATCACTACAATTCAGATTCATCAATCCCTTCCCAAGTCGTTGCTTAGGTTATCAGCATAGTACAGTACACAAAAGCCACACGTCGTTCTTTTCAAGTGGACAACATGCACCTAGTACTAGTCTTCCCATAGTAAAAATGCCCATTAGGGTCTCGAGAGACCAGCACATGAGCACTCTTCAGCTTCTTCTCCCAAACAAGACCTAGCTACTCTCCCCAAACCCATCCATCGCCACCAGCAGCCGGAGGTGCACTTCGATGGGAGGTTGAAGGAGCTGGAGGCTGTCGTGGTTTAGGTGGAGAAGGCCACCACCAGGAGCTTTGGCGCATGCGTGAGGAGGAGCAGGTCGCACAACGCTGCATCTCTGGGCATTTGGGAGCACATAGCTACAAAACGCATAACCCGAGTTTTTCCCGAATTCAGGTTCACCAAAACTTGATTTCCTCCCAAATCTAGCATTCACTACAGGAAACGAATGCAGTCTCGAGAGCCAAAATGGCCAGATGAAAACCGTCAACAAACATCCAGTAGTATCGACGGCCCAACAAGGCCATCAATATTAAGCCCGCATGGTTCTTACTCTCGACAGCCACATAACGAACCATCGAGTCTAATACGCTGTCTGTCAGGAACAGCGACCGGCGTTATTTGTCACGACGGCCGACCGTTAGCCGTCGAGAGAGTCCCAATTTAAATATATAATTTTCTTCCTATAAATTAGAGTTTAATCGATATTTATTTTTTAGAAGTAGAAAAATGAATTATATGAATTTTTTTCACATCAGTATTGAAGTTTTGATTGTTATTTGAAATTAAAATTTTTAATTGAGATATTTTGTGTAGTAACTAACGAAACATACGATACCGTACAATAACCTATAACTTATTCGGAAAACACCCCATGTAGTAGTGTTCGTCACATTAGATGCTCTGAAAATTTTTATATTTTCAATGATGATATTATTTAATACATAAAAGTCAACGCATTGTATATGAACAACAAAAGTATTTTTAAAAATCAAATTATGTTGGGTTGACCGTCGAGTGCTACAAAGGGTAAAACCCTCGAGAAAGGAAAGTGTCTCAACGGCTTCAGAGAAAACCATCGAGACTGATCTATTCTCTCGAGTGTAGTCAAACAAACCGTCTAGTGTATATTGTTTTGACGGCTAAGGAATAAATAGCCGATGAGAGAAAAGTGCACCTCTCTCGACGGCATTATGTTAGCCGTCGAAAGATGTTTCCCCACGCAGGGGCCAGTCATCACCATCTGTGTCGACAGTTGACCTAGAAACGTCGAGAGAGACTCAGTTGTCTCGACGGCGATGTCGTGGCCGTCGAGACATATGCTATTTTAACCGTGTTTTCCATGGGACTTAGGCACATTTGTGCCTAAGCCCCACGCGCCGAGCGGCCGCCACCGCATCGTCGCCTCCTCACCCACGCCGCTCGCCCCTGTGCTGCCCACGCCATCGCCGCCTCACCCGTGCCTTCGACGCATCGCCCGAGCCGCCGGCGTGTCGCCCGCACCACCGCCGCCTCGCCCATGTCATGGTCGCGTCTCTCTCGTTGTCTCCGCCGCGTCGCCCGCGCCGCCCCACCCTCGCATGCGCCGGCCACCACCGCCTGCCTCAATCTCCTACACATGGTCCCTATGGTGCACCTCCTCCTCACCAAGCTCTCTACAGCGGCCCACCTCCCCCAGCAGGTGACTACGTGGGCCCACCTCTCGCACAGGGTGGTTTCCCGTACGTTCTTGAGGCGTTAAGTCATTCGACCTCAAAACATGTAGTATTACTTTATTTTCAACACATAGCATTAACTAATAAGTCTATGTTTGTCTCAAGGGTTCGGGTTCTGCCGTCCCAGCAGCAGCTCATACGCACGAGGGAGGCGAGACATCGAGCAGCCAGGAGGCCGACTTCGTCAACAACATGTTCGATGGCGCTCCGTCGATGTTTACCCAGCCGTCCCTACCCCCTTCAAGCGATCCTCCATCTAGCGACCATTAGGTGACTAGCCAGCGATGCATATGTTTGGTTGTTATGCTACGTTTGTGGATAATGAATTGTGATGTTATATATGTATGACATGCCTTTTGATTCTACATTTGGTTATTGATGTGTGACGTGGCTTTTAAATATTTGTGTGCAATTGTGATATCATGGTCGCATGTATGCAACAATTGGGAATATATAAGCATTATGGGAATTTCAGATTTGTAGGTGCAGCAGCTGATGCTGTTGCAATTTTATGGTTTTTTTACAAAATTTTAAAAAAAATTTACTGCACAGTCTTACTCTCAATGGCTGTAACAAAGCCGTTGAGACACGTTAACATTTGAACATACATACTCTCGACAGCTTCTATGGCAATCGCGAGTATGTTACCCGGGCACGGTCGGCATGTGGTTTCATGTGGCCCGCATCTCCGGTCTCTCAATGGTTTGTATGTAGCCGTTGAGAGTACTTCGTTAGAGGGAAACGGCGTCTGTTTCACTAAGTTCGATGGTGTTTTAATCGGCCGTCGAGAGAAGTTTTCTCGACGGTCGGGCCGTCGAGAACTGATACCTCTCTCGACGGAGCTCACTCGATCGCTGGCCGTCGAGAGAAGGTTTTCCCGACGGTTTATGTTCTGTTCTCGACGGTTTTGGCACTCGACACTGCTGGCATTTCCTGTAGTGATTCTAGGTATCTTCTGCATCCATATTCAAATCTATTCTTACATCAAATATTTGCATTCTTAGCATCAAATCAAATCTGGATATGCATGCGTTCTTTTCCACAAAAATTTGTCATCTCTCACCTGGGAATCATGAAAACCAACCAAGAAAATCGCTAGATTGAAGACCAAATAGCAGAGAGGTCAGGAGAAATATGATTTTAGAACCTTCTGAGAAAGGGATCTCAGGAGGTGTAGGTAGCTGCCCAGCATCTATCGCTGCAGCTTGCTACTCTCTGTTGCTGCTGCTGGCCGTCTGTAGTTGTAGCTGCTCGCTGCTGCTAGCTATATGCTGCCGCGGTTGCTGTATATGCGCTGCTACTGCTCGCCGCTGTTCTTGCTGCATATCGTTGCTGCATGCTGCTGCTAGCTGCCGCTGTATGTTGCTGACAGCCGCTGCTGCTAGCTAAGCGCAGCATAGCTGCTTCTAGTTTCTGTCCGGCACAAGGAAGAAAAGGAAAAAGTTAGAACTAGTTATATTGTGGTTGTGCAGTAGAATAAATAAGAAGAAAAGGGGGTTTTAGGTAGTGAACACTAGGGAGAAATAAACCTAAATATAGAGCTTTGCATCTAAATGAATCATTCCTTGGCAGAGCACTAAATTGATTTAGTTTCTCTAAAATGTAGGATTTATTTAAAAACCATACGATAAATCATCAATGAGCGGTGGAAGCAATAATTAAATTTCACTTACTGTGTATATATTAAGTTGTAGGTAAACTTTAGTAATTTGTGTAATTTCAGGAAACGTGTTAAATCAACCCGAGGTTTATCCTCGAGAGAGTGAAGGGGCAGCTAAGTTTTGTTATCCATATCAAGGCAAGTTATCTTTTGATCATGTTGGTTGGAATATTTTAATTATACAATTATTTTAAAAATATTGTGACCTCTAGTAGCTGCATTTAAATATTGTTTTCATAAATAAGCGTGGGTTGTTGAGATTAGAGTAGTGAGTTCCATCCAGGGTGATGGGATCACTTAGAGCTAGAGGTGTGATGGCGATGCCATGCACTGGTAATATTATATAAGATAATTAGTCTATCATTTAAGCATTGAGCCTATCGAACATATCGACCATGGTTTTATGAGATAATCAGAAAGGTTAATCTAAAAGGTTGTACATTCTCCTTGTTGCATATTTTAGATAACTAAGAGGGGAAGTGTGGAAAGGTTGCACATGTTCCCACCCATCTGGAAGGCATCGATTGATGACCAACCTAGGGTGATGTATTACGCCAGCGATGTTTGCTGCTAAGGGCAGGGGCATCAACAGTGAGTTCAAAAGTTTGTTGGATGGTTGAACCGCCACAGCTTTTAACCTACTGGGTTGGAGATGTACATACCAATTAGATTTAAATACTCTGAGTTTCAATGTAATTGAAGCAGCTATAGGTAAAGTGTTACACACCTATGCAGGGTTAAATCATGATAGCATGCCAGTCTCTTAGAGTGGGGACTACAGGATTTATATCCATTCTCATACTCGAGTGATAGTAGTATTTCAAATTTAAAAGGAATCAATTCTTGCGAATAAATTATTTTTCTAGGTGTCTCGGTTGACATTGAAATCTTAGGAAGGCCACGAAATAATTCATCTTGCATTTTTGCTACCTATACTTGCTGAATACTGTGTATTCACTTTTGTATTTATACCGTTGTTAGATCCTAGCTATGGAGAGGAATTTGGTTTCTACGTCACAGCTGCGGGGGCTGAGGGTTACCCAGAGGGGGAGGAGGTCCCCGAGGGTTACTACGTATACGAGAATAGCGAGTAGACAACGTTCGTATAGGCAACGTCATAATAACTAGTATTTTGGTTATCTGATAGCTTTGTTTCTTTCTGATGCACAATTACGGTTTTGAGCTAGGTGCATCTTTTGAGTTGTACTTTAATATTAACTGTTAGTTTGTAATAATCGTTGACAGCCATGCGTCGTTACTGTATGCAATGAATGTATGTCAGCCTCTAATGGTTGTTCTGCTGTAACACTCTGTTTTGATGTATACTCCAAATGGCATCCTCCTTGGTTGATTGTTGGAGTAATACATCCAGATCAGCATGGTTATCATGAATTAATGGCCTTGCTAGACTATTATCTTGTGAGAAATATGTGAGTCGCCACAGTAGTAGACGTCGGTGAGTGCTCCATGTTGCCCCCTCTTCGAAGCAAACAAAATGGTGCCACAAACTTCAATGTGCACTGATGAACCATCGCCAAAATAGACCAAGCCATGGACAATTACATCAAACCCGGTGAAGGCTGAACTGACGCCGTTCATGTTATTGGTGGTGCCCGTATCCAACACCCACTCCATGTCCTATGCTTCCTTCTTCCGCTCGAACGGAGCTAGTGCACACTCCTCCTTGACGACAATGCCAATGGCTATTGGTGGAGTCTCGACCGGCGATGTTGTCAGACTCACCTGAGCCATCAACAGAGTAGCATCCTTTTCCTCATCACCTTGGCTTTGAACGACATTGGTCTGTTCCTTCAGGTTGCTTCGGCATTCCCGAGCCCAGTCCCCCAGCTTGCCTCAATTCTTGGATGTGAAGAACCATCTCTTCCCATCCACCTTCCCATGATGCGACTACTGCTACCACCGCCTCGAGCACCACTTGAATTGTCGTCACCATTATTCTTTCTCTGTCACACTTGCACTGCTCCTCCATGAACAACACCATGTCGTTGGCATCGAGCTGAACCGCACCGTCGGTATTAACAGCACGCTAGTAGCACTGCTCCACCGTACGAAGATGACCGGTCACTTACTCCACCGAGAGTGCTCGAACATCAAGCAATGTCTCGATGGAGATCGCCACTTTGGTATAGCGATCGGGCACAACCTACAATAGCTTCTTCAAAACTTTCGCATCCGTAATTGGATCCCCCAGAACACGGAGATTGTTGGCAAGATTGGAGAATCCTCATGGAAAAATTATCAACCGATTCACCTTCATTGAATACAATGCAACCAAGATCACAGCGAATCTTCTGGGCATTGGCCTCCTAGACACGCTCCACACCAATGCGGATGGTCTTGATTGTCTCCCATGCTTCTCTTTCTATGTCCTTGACAGCGAGTGTCACCAACATCTTTGGTGGCACCGCGCAAACAATCGCGGACAGCGCATGTGGAATACATGGTCCATAGGTATCTGCATGGCGGGCCGCGAAGACCACCCAACAGGGAATGAGCTGAGCGACCAAGTTTACGGCTCGGCTATGTGGCTACGCCAGTGCCACGAGCGACCACGTCTACTGCTCGGATACACGCCTATGTCGGTGCCCCAAGCGACAAAGTCGCACCCCAAGCAACAAAAGTGTACAGCTCGGCTACACACCTATGCCTGCGCCACGAGCACCCAAGTCTGCGGTTCGGCTACACGCCTACCCCTGCGCCAATAACTTATGAGCTAACCTTTCGTCATCATGATCTTTTCATGTAAATCTGAGTTGTTTCTTGACTTGCTACCAAGTAAGTAGTAAGTCGGGGCTACACATAATAGTGTGTGCCAGTGCGCACGTCTTTTTTTTTTATTGCTTTTTGTTTCTTTTCCATAACAATTTTAAAAGAATCCGAGTACTATTCCGAGTAATGAAGCTCTGACCCCACGAACCGCAAACTCTAGTCACTCAATAAGTGTGTATGGGAAAAGAGCCATAAGCCAATTTCCAATGCCCGAGGGCTAGAATTGTCGGGCAGAGTGCATCATGAAGAGATTCGACTACTGGGAGAAATTAAAATAAAAAAGGAAAAGAAGTAAAAGGCCTTAAAGTTATACATAAGCGGTCGGGATTACGTTTGAGAAAATGTTTTCTTATTTAGATATTGCCTAAATCCTACATGTGCATGTTATAGGGGCTCACGTCCGATGGGAATCCTGCGCCTAGCACTATCACGACAAGTGTTGAAGGCCATTATACCACCCTCCGCAAGTCTCGGAAGTTTATTGATTTCTCCTTCATCAAGTACCTTCTACAACCTCGTTTATGAGTAAAAAAGGGCATGCACCATGAGCGCTACCTACGCCCTTGGCCACGAGCCACCATGCACCCTGAACGGCAATTATGGCTTGCTACAAGCCTATGCATTCGGTCACGAGCCACCCTATGCTCTGAGCGTCAACTATGGCTCAACTACAAGCCTAAGCCCTTGGTACGCTCTAAAAGGGCCGCCAGCTGTACATCACGACAGCCTGGTACAGGTACCACTCGGCCAAACCTAGTTTAGGATATGGTACGTCCCACGATGAGCCAACTACTAGTCACCATGTTAAGCGGGACTTGTGTACCTACCAAAACCAACTTAAAAATCAATTTCTTCTCATGATATGTCCCATGATTGGGCCTATAGCCGGATATTGCATAAGTCGGAAACGGAAATCACGAATTAATTTTGGATTAGGGTTTTGAGGGTACACTCTAAGAGGGCCGCCGACTGTATATCTCGACAACCAGGTACAAGTACCACTTGGCCAAACTCAATCTAAATAAAGGTACGCTCCATGATTGGCTGACTGCCAATATCCCAATAAATTGGGTTGGGTACCACTCAGAAATTCCAATGCGTGGAGCTCTATTGAGTCCATCAGTACCTCCTTATATGCAATGGAGCACTCGGCATAAAGAAGAAACCAGTTGGGAAGCGGTGTTAAGAATTGTAAGCACTTGGCATGAAACATGGCTCGGTTGGGGTGCAAACAGAAAGGCAACAACTCGATTGTAAAGGACTCGGGAGCTACTGTGGAATAAATGACCCCACGTATCTGCATGGCGGGCCGCGAAGACACCCAACAGGGGATGAACTGAGCCGGCTACATATGCACGGGTGCTACCCGGATTATTTTCTACCTTGTACGGCGATGAAAGGATAAATATTGAAGTCGATCCCTAATAGGGAAGATTTAATTGTAAATCCGGATAACTACGTGTTCGGGAAGGAAGGATAGAAATAGGAATCCTACCTTGTAACTGACCAGGACAATTGCAAAGCACAGGACTAGGGTATTACCTCCGCCGCGAGAGAGTAAACTTGTATAAATCATGTGTCTTGTGTTACCATCAAGTTTTAGATCTATCGCATAGCCCTATATATATTATTGCCAACATTACCCCCCTAGTTAGCCATATGTCGACAGCCATCCGATCATCTTGGAAGTCATCAGTCTAGGGGTTGATTGCATCCCATAGGCCTTGCGTTTGAAGATTCACCCGTATCACTAACGCCCACTCAACGTAAGAATCGCTCAAGAACAAAGGTAAGACTTTGAACAGGAAAGCGACAACTTTTCCTTATATATTTAGCATATATAGAATATTAAAAAGACTCACTTAACCACAGCCTCACTAACTCCAAATCATGGCCATAACACCCGTTTCCTGCACTTGCATGATCCTGTTCATAAACAATGTGCAATTGACCAAGTAAACAATAAGACTATAACCGAAAGTAATAAAAACTGGAATAAAAAAACTGACAATTACTGACTCACTAATCTGACGCGTGTGGTGATGTGCATGGAGGCGGGACACGTGGATGAGTTCGAGCGGCTGCATTATGCCAGGTTGGACCGGCTGCTGCCATATGCCAGGTTCAAGCACAGTCAACCAATATGTTTCAACAGTAATTTTAAACAGTAAAACGCTTTCTCTACAGTAATTTATAGGTTTCAATGGTAATTTTAAACAGTAAAAGTTTAATTTAATTAAACTTTTGTAGGATCCTTGCGGTTGGGCCGCAAGACTAACAGTAATCAAAGATTAATTACTTCATAAACAAAGTAGTTAATTACTTCGAATATTAATTAGGCCTAGGAAAAGAATGCATCCCATATAATTAGAGATACAGCTAGAAAAAATATTAGTTACTTCAGAAATAAATTAATGATAAATACGTTGAGTACCGATTAGGACCGATGTACCTATAAATATTAGTTACTTCACAACCTGATGTACTGTTGGTCTTGACAACCGCAAAGATCCTGCAAAAAGTTAATTAATTATAATTTACCGTTTAAAATTACTATTTGATCCTATAAATTACTGTAAAAAAACTTTTACTCGCACGCGTCTTGGACACTATAACGCCTTGGACAGTATAGCGAGTATACATAGATTTGAAACTAGGACATAATACGCACCCCTGGTGCGTTGGCAATATGTAGTTGTCAATGTTTATTAGTACATTTATATCAATGTCATGGTGCTCACATAAAAGTTATTTATCTTTTGGAGCAAGCTGAGCTATACATTTTAAATTTACGCTATATATATATATGTAGTGTTGCTTTATCCATGTGCGGCAAATTGTATCCAAGTGCCTAAAGTCTTCCTATGGTGTTTAATGAGTAACTGAAACACTTCATCAGATGCTTGTTTGTTGTTCATACTTCGTAGGACCGATAACATTGAGCAGCCATCACTTTATTTTGTATTTGAATGTTGGATAAGCTGAAAGACAACTCAAGATATTTGCAACACAAGTTTCCTATGCACAAATGTGAGAACATCATATTCACGGAATGGATAGAGCATAGGACCTTCCTATGGTTTTTAGCCCCGAGTAGTGCATCAAACTATTATTCGTATTTAGCATGAGAAAGGGCAAATAATCAAGTTTGGGTCGCAACCACTAGTTTTAGGTGTAATCAAAGAATTTACTAGCTATTATTCATGGGATGAAGCTTGGTGATGAGAATGCTAATTAGATATTGAAATTCAAACACTACTTTAGTACATTTAAAAGCAACATCAGATATTATTCAATTGTAACATAACAAAAAAGCATAGCAAAAAAATATATCATCAACACTACATTCGTAGTATTTAATTTAATATCACAGCAAATTCAAACAAATTTGAAATGAAATTTAAACCGCAACAAAATAAAAAAAACAGCATTAATTAAAATGTTTTAATAATACGTTGTCTCGACGGCCATGGTGAGGCCGTCCATGCAGGTATTTCCATCCAGCCTTTGTCGACGGTCTAACGCCTAGCCGTCGAAAGACGTAGACGTCGTCACGCCTAGGACACCTCCGCGGGGCCACCTCCAAGCAGTCTCGATAGCTACCAGATGGGCCGTTGAGAGTGGCCCCCTTGATGCTTATTCTCGATGGTCTTCTAATGGCCGTCAAGACTAATAGATACGTATCGACGGCTTCATGTTGGCTGTCGAGACTATAGCTGGCAGTCGACTCTATTTTTTATTCCTGTAGTGTAAATTCTTTCATGCCCTAGCCACCGATAGGCATCGGAGGAGTTGCATTTCTTCTCGTTGATGTTAATGCCTCTTTAATACCTGATCATCTTCATAAGTCAGACTTACTACATTCTTGTCAGGTGCGCCAGCCCATTGGCCCCATAGCCCATCTATGGCTGGCGTGAACAGTATTGCAGGTAATGTAGCAAGGTACTGTAGCACGAGGGTTTGGATTTCTTAGAGAATAAAAAGAAAAGATTAGATATTAGTTGCTATAGATAGGATTAGTTACTACATATGAGAGATTACTTTCTTAAACTTTAAGTAAGTAATCCCTATAAAAAGGATACCATGTATTCATCATAAATCAAGGAAGAATGAGGGTTTAGCCCATCTACTTGTATTGTCCGGGCGTTAGGAGTGCCGTTGGCCTCCTCTCATCCGGAAGAGACAATCGAATTATCTTATATCGTGACAAATTTGGTACCAAAGAAGTCGATCCCTTCCCATGGCTTTCGCTACGCTGGGGGAAGTTTCATTGGAGGCGGCATTCCGGAGGCTTGAAGCACGTCTCCTCAAATTCTTTAATCTGGTTGCTCCTATTTGTGTCGCCTACAAAGAGGAAGATCAGGAGGAGGATGGGAACGACACTCGAGTGGTGGTCTTATCTTCCTGTTGCTCCATGCGAGGCAACACAGATTGTGTGTGATAGAAAGGTTTCTATCAACATGGAGGGAGGGTGAGTCAATGTGTTCTCTTGCCTACAAACTGTTGGCGATTCTTATGCCTCTTAGAGTTTTAATCCGCAAGCGCACGGATACCGCAGTAGCTTTCACCTTGGAGTATTCCTAAGGTATCGATTTCCCACGAGGAACGAGAAGTTTCTATTTTCTACACTTATTCACTCGGATGGATATGAAAATGGTGATATGTAACAACAATGGGATAAATGTATTTCGGATCAAGAGGCTCTTCGAACACCAGTCAGAAAGGTTCAAGTTCTATTCTTGTTTAATTTGCGACTCTGAATCGGAGCTCGGACATTTACTACCACCCGCTATTCTGAATTGGAATCCCGAATGGTTATGATCATTCCGATAGGGCTCAACTGGTCTGCAACTAACGGGGCAGATTTCACAAAGCCTAAGCCGGATAATAGGACTGTCACCACCTATTACCTACCACACGTCCGTTGAAGCAGGTGCCTACCGGCTACTAACTAGTCCAAACACCACGTTTGCACCTAGTAGTAATACGTACCAAGGACGTCACTTCGATACGCACCCCTACTACCTCTTATACTAATCTCTAGGTAGGCAATTAAGCACAAAGATTTTAGCACTCAAGAATAGTACGGGCCTAATACCAACAGAGACAAAATAAATAGAATGAACTTGATAATTAGATAAGGCGAGACTGAGTGTGTTACCGAAAGAAGACGGAAGCAGAACCCGCATCCGAGTTCACCTCCGGAGCTCTAGTGAGGGATACCGACACTCCGGCTCCTCCCCTACACTAACTCTCCTCTCTCTCCTACTCTACTTGAGAGAAGCACAACTCTACTTCACTCTTGCTTTCTCTCACTTGTGTTGCTCTTTGTTGTTTATCTTCAAATGGAGGAGATCACCTCCTTTTATTGGCCACCGTGACCGATAGGGAGTTGCCACGACATGGGACAGATGTCACAAGCTCCATACCGAAGGGGGAATCCAAAGGGGATCAAAGGTGGGTCGGCCGGCCTAGGGTGGGCCGGCCGGCCTGCCTTCGGTTGATCCTGGCCCTCCAATTTGGCTAGGATGCTCCTTGTGCGGTGTAGATTGTCTCCCTAGGTCGGTTTAGCAGTTGGAGACCGATAGCATTGGATTCCTTTAGAATCCTATGCATAACTTGTGAAGCACTCCTCTTCCTGGATCAAACCGACTGATACCAACGACTTGGATGTGCTCTAGGATCCCTTGTAGAAGCCCTGGTGCGACCCTGGCCTGGCTGGGTGAGAGAGTTGGGTCGGCCGGCCTAGGGTGGGTCGGCCGACCCACTCTTTTGCCCGGCTCGGGCCCATTTTCGCTCAGTGGGTCCCTGCATGCAAAATCTTACCAAAACTCGTGGAACTCTGTAAATTTGCACAATTTTAGTTCAGGTTCCATTCATTTCACCAAATGTTGACGGTCGAAATCATATTAATTGTTATCAAAATTGACTGTCAACACAAACGTTGTTAGCAAGGGAATTGATGCTCTCCCTACAGATTTGAGGTGATGAAAACGAGATTGCATGTTGGTGGAACCGCCACGTTGAAGCACAAGGTGATGCAACAGCACATACCATGTCACCCCTCAAGACACCACATGGAGTTGAAGATTCTTGTTAGGCGGCAGAGGATGGCAATTAGCCACTGCCAGCTATATGGACAAAGGCACATGGCGGCACATGTATCACTCAATCATTTCCATGTTCCTCGTTGAAGGCAAGCAACAACTTGTAGCACAAAGCTATGTCCAATGGCTCATGTGGTGTGGTTAGCTCAGGATCCTCGGATGACGAATGGGTGGATTCGTGCACTTACTTCATCATGGGGACTTTTGGGTCTACAACCATGGCCACTGCCTAGCTGTAGCTCGAGGACGAGCTGCAAGTCTAGGAGGGGTGAAAAGTCAAGGGCGTCGGCCCACTAGCCCACTACCCACTATGGCTGGCGTGAATAGTACCGCTAGTACTATAGCACGGTCCCATATTTCTAAGATAATAAGAAAACAATGAATAGATCAAATTAGTTGCTATAGATAGGATTACTTACTATTGATGAGAGATTACTTTCTTAGACTTCAAGTAATTAATCCCTATAAAAGGCATATCATGTATTCATCAAGAATCAAGCAAGTATGAGGTTTTAGCCCATCTATGTATAACACACGGGGGTTAGGGGTGCTGTTGGTCCCCTATCATCCGGGTGAGACAACCGAATCATCTTAGATCGTGACAGTTTTTATAATAAAATGGATTTACCTTGGGTTCATCTTCTCTGGGAAAATATCTAAGTCATCAAAGTTTGACATTTATGTTCCACTCGTGGATCATCCTGGTGGAGATCGATGATGTCTCATGCCACTACGTTCAGAGGAATGGCTTCTTGTACATTGGGTGATGATTCTATTGTGCTCTTCTAGAAGGATGTGTGGAATGATTTGCTACTCTCAATGTTTCAATTTGGATAAAAATCGTCTGTTATTGTTACTCTAACGGCAACGCGAGCCTTTACTACTAGCGCTGCTTGCATGTTGCTCAGCGCTCCCACGCGGCCCAGATGACGTAGCGCTTAGCAAGCCCACGAAGGCCCATCCAAGACAAGCTTTCATCTGCGCAGGATTTGAAACTTGAACACAACCACGTGCTTCACTTACCAGAGACAACTCATTTAATGTCTTCACAATGAAATTTCTTAGAAGTACAAGCTACTAAAATTGAAATGGCTGAAGATTTTGGGATTAGGCCTAAGGTAGCACATGAATTGGCTGGTCGCCAAGTTGGTGGCTCATCCAACCTTAGCTATACTTGTCATGATCTCAGAAATTATGTGCGGACTAAGCGTCAAAGGGAGCTAAGGTATGGTGAATCTGGCAGTTTGCTAAAGTACTTCTAAGATAAAATTACGCCATATCAATCATTTCAGTATGCTTTGCAAATGGATGAGTCTGAGAAACAAGTAACAAATATATTCTGTGTAGATGCTAAAATGATTATTTACTACGCCCACTTTGGCAATGTAGTGACTTTTGATACTAGTTTTGGAACCATAAAGAATATCGACCATTTGGTGTATTTGTTGGTCAAGTGCCAGAGAAGTTCTCACACATTGTTGGCCTAAAGAAAAGGAATGTTCAAAAGGGTGGATCAAAGCACAAAAGAATTTGGATTGAGAAACACAAAACGAAAAAGAAACAGTCCAACACAAATATGGTATAGGTATAGTTCTTATGCAACTATCGCAGGTATAGTTCTTATGCTAGATGTTTTCCTTACGGGAAGTGTACTAATTTTGCTCTTTAAAAATGACACCGATTAGGAATACAAAGGGAAGAAAATTAAGGACACCTATCAACCGGTAGAACCAAGGTTCAAGAGTGACACACATACGTTTCAATAGGAAGATTATACTGGTAGTTATATGCAGTTGTTGATGGTAAAAAATAGAACTTTGTCTCTTCTTATATTCTTGGTCCTAAATTTCTAATGTTTTTTAAATTTGAATATTAAATTCTTATGCAGAGTGACTCTAATGGTGAAGATTTCGCTAATGAAGATTTATTTCAAGAAAGAGAGAAATGATGGACAGATTTTTTTTTATAACCTAGCTAGCTTTCAACAAAACTGGTGTTAGAGTTTATTTTGGACAAATCCTTTTGATAACATAGCTGGCTAGCTTTTGTCAATACTGGTGATAACCTTTCAGTTTGATTTGGCCACTTCTTGTTGTCTCACGTATGAATATGTGTCACTTGAAAGTTTGTGACTTGTGTTGGGCTAAATTCCCTCTTCATGAAGAAACCAAACAGTCCAAAGATCCCAAGACGGCTCTGTGCGTGTGAGCCATTGGATGCTACCAAGATGGATGGTGGAGATCTTTCCTTGAGAGTGATGTGGAGGGAATAAAACACTACCTTTGCTTAGGTTGAGCTATGCCAAAAGCACCTAGCAAGTTGCTGCCATTAGCACAAGAGAGGAGAGGCAAGGAAGAAGAGGAGAGGAGAAGAGGGGGCTTGTTGTTAAGATCGGTTCGTTCTGCGTAATCTTCGTCAAGTCCTTGGTAGGAGAGGCAAACATGGTTGGATCGGCTCCATCTATGGTCAGTTCATCCTACACTTGTTGCTCTCTGATTTTTACGGTTGGATTGAAGATTTGGCTTATGGAGAACCCGATTTGAGGGGGATTTTTACAGCTCGAGTTGCAGCAATTTCAGCATTGCCCGACTTTTGTAGATGCGGTGTTTGAGGGGTCAAACGATGTCTCATGGTGCTGAAATTCATACAGCATGTTGTGAACTTCTTGAAATTCCTACAAAGTTTCATATGTGCATGATCTATGGTTTGCAAGATATGAGCTAAACTCTGAGGTGGACATATTGTAGTCACTCAGTTTCAGCTTTGCTTGAGCTGAAAGTGGTGCCTCTTGTAGTTTTTTACTTTGTTGTTGTGCTAATGATGTTGATGTTGCTGTTGTGATGTATCTCTAGAAGTTGTAGAGAAGACTTCATTTGTACCCATTATTACTAATAGTGGAAGAAGTTTGGATTGGACCGTGTCGGTCGGTCATGGTTTTTTACCTCTCTCGGTTGGAGAGGGTTTTCCACATAAATTCTTGTGTTAAGTGTGTATGTTTTTTTTAGGGGAATATGGGCTTTATTGATTAGACATCAGCACTTATACAAGAGTTAAATAATACATGAGAGCAACATGGTCTGCTAGATAAGCCTAAACTCGGCGCAGACCACTGAATATCTGGCACCTTCTTGTTGATAAGACTCCACAAGTTTTCTAGAACGGTAACATCCACATCCGCATGCCATTCACCTTCCTCGTGTTTCGTTTTTCCCTAATTCGCCACCGTGTGCTCTAGAATGTTTGCCTTCCTTCTGTGGAACCTCACTGCTACCAGGGGGAAATTTGCTCCTTCTTCTTCTCAACTCAGCTACCAGCGACGCTGTAGGGGAACGATCCAACTCCCCACAAGTAATTTTATTTACCAGCGTTTGACAATCTGAGAAGAAACTTTTGATATCACCAGTGAATCTGCTTGCAAGATAAAAAGCTTCTCTGAGGGCCATAGCTTCCGCGGCTTCAGCATCAGTTGTCATTCCTAGATTTGTTACTCGGATAGCTCCAATTTGTTGAGAATGTAGCAAAATGACAGCAGCCCCATAAGCTTGCTTGGTCACTGGGTCAAAAGCCGCATCCGACATGCAAATGGTTCCTTCCTAGTAAACTAAATCTGTATTTTTATTCACTTGTTCCTTCTCTTTTGAAGCTTTAAGGTTGATTATTTCCTCATACTGATGTTTCACTCTGTGTGCCATCCCATCCACTCCTTCTGACTTCCCTTGGAAGAGAACCAAATTACAACGTCTCCATAGCTCTAAAATCCCAAGAATGAGGACCAAAAAATCATTATTAATCTTCTGACTAACTTGTGTTAGAATCCATTCTGACATTGGAATTTGCAGACAACCACGCCAAGTCGGTATTTTTATTTCAGGTAACAATTTATTAAGGGATTCCCACAATAGGATAGCAATTGGGCATTGGAATCCTATATGCTCAATACTTTCCTCCAAATTGCAGGTTCTGCATCTTGGTCTCACCTCAATTTTTCTGATCACAAGATTCCTCCCAACTGGTAGATTTTGTCTACAACGCCTCCATATGAAATGGCGCACTCTAGCAGGTATTTTGAGCTTCCAAATATGTTTCCACCCTTACTTATGTAATGGACAGATTGATGTGCCCTGCTAAAAGAATCATCTGTATTTGCTTGACGGTTCTTCATACTTATATGATACCCTGATCTGACCGTATAATGGCCACTTTTGGTTGCACTCCAAGCCGGTAAATCTGGAAAAGGATCTTCTTGAGTTCGTATAGACAAGATATCTTCAGCATGACATGGCAAAAACCAAGATGAGACTTTCTGTTCATCCCATTCTCTCGTGCTCGCAATGAATAAATCTTTTACTCTTATATGAGGGTCTCCTCCTCCAATTGGGGCATGCACTTCCGGTCCAGGAATCCACCTATCAGACCAAATTTTTATCCTTCTGCCATCACCCACATACCAAATTAAATTATTCTGCAAGAATTCTCTACCATAACAAATATTCCGCCATGTTGTAGCACATTGTACTGGAATCTTTGCCTCCAAGAAGTCCCCATCTGGATAATATCTTGCTTTTAGAACTTTTGCACAGAAGGATTCTGGTTTCGTCAAAAGGCGCCAACTTTGTTTTGCTAGCATTGCTTGATTAAAGGATATAATATCCCGAAAGGCTAGTTAAGTGTGTATGTTGATTTGAGTATTTTGTTGCTAGTTGTCGGTTGAAACTATCCTCAAAGTTCACTAAAAGTTGAGGGGGTTGAATTGTGCATAGTTTCCGAGTAGGTGACTTGTATTGTGTCGTATTGTGGGTGTGCCTCCCCAACAACTTGAAGTATGCATGTGGTGGAGAAATAGTTCAGCCCAAGTTCTCTGAAGTTGAAGTCTAATAATAATATAAACCTGTCAAACCTGCTATATAATATTTCTTTAGGTGATATGAATCCATTTTAATCACTTTGAGAATATTTGGTGATGCAAGAGCTCCGATTTTGCATGCAAATAGATGCTACACTGTTTATTTGGTCACTCTTAGCCGGTGTTGCACTCAATGTAGCAGGAAAGCAAGCTTGGGTCTTCGTGGGCTTTGCTGCGCATTGAATCTGGGCCATGCAGGAGAGCTGTTGTGGCTTGCAAACAGCGGCGGTGCTAAAGGCACGCGTTGTCGTTAAAGTAACAATGTCAGGCGATTTTTATCTTGTTCAATTCCCACATCTATTCTCTTTTGCAATCAATGTGGAAATTTCAGTGAAGGAATTTTTTTGATGTAGAATAGTGATTCTTGATTATAATCGTATAGATCTCAAATATGTTTTAGTTGAACTCAACAGAAAAAACAAATACGATTAAATCACAGTGGTGTACATATTTTTAATTGTTGAATCCCACATATAGTACCTAATATAACTAATACTTATAAATCTAGTTGCACAGGTGCACAAGTCATTGTTCTAGGCTTTCTACTGGCTGTTTTTGTCTGGTGTGATGTGAGACGAGACATCATGAGCCTATGGGCCATGAGGATACATTGGCCCTCCATCAGGTAGTAGATGGTTGGTGTGCAAGAATGGCGGGCACATCTATGGTGGCCATAGTGTCCGATCGAACTAAAGTCAAACACGGGCGGCGACACACCCGTCGTCGTCCCTCTGGGCGGTACAAGGAGAGAGGGCCCTCTGGGCGACACAGGCGGCGACACACCCGTCGTCGTCCCTCTAAGCGACACGGTACAAGGAGAGAGGGCCCCAGCGTCGTCCCTCTAGGCGACATGGGCGGCGACACACCCGTCCCTCGCCGGAGACCCCCTCGCCGCAACCCTAGCCGGCCGCCGCCGCCGCCGGTGGCTGGTTTAGGCGACGGCGGCCACGCCCTTCCCCTGTCTCCTCCTCCTCCCTCCTCCCTTTCTCCCCCTCTCTTCTTCCTCTTTGTCCTTCGACAGCAGCTTGGCGGCGGCCGCCCCAGCAAGAGCCGGCAGCGCGGTGGCCGGATCCGGCGGCGTGGAGGCCGAATCCGGTGGCCGCGGGCCCGCACGGCTCCTTGGTCGAGCTGGGCGGCGCGGGGCCGCCTGAGGCGCTGCCTGGGAGGGGCGCGGCATGGCCTGGGCAGGCCTAGGGGGCGCGACGGCGCTGCCGGCGCGGCCATGGCTGCCGCGCGGCGCGCACGGCCACTGCTGGCACGCGGCGGGCGCGGCCAGGCATGGCGGCTCGGCGTAGCTCCTTTACTGGCGCGCGGCGGGCGCGGCCAGGCATGGCGGCTCGGCGTAGCTCCTTTTCCTCTTCCAAATCTGGTGTGGCACAGCCTTGGCAACAGATCTGGTGTCGCGCGGCCTTGACACGGCAAGGGCGGAGGCGCCTGTGGTCGGCGTGCCTCGAGCTCCTCGCTCCAGATCTGAACATAGCCGGCGGCCTCCTTCTTCCCCTCCTCCAGTGTTGCGAAGCCGCCCGGTGCGCAGCATCGTTCCTCTCCCGTGTCCCGTCCGCACACCGCCCGTCTACCCTCGCAGGACACGCAGCTCTCCCCTTTTCTTCTTCGTCCCCACCTTCGCACGCAATGGAGGAGCTCGGCGCCGGCTTTCTGTCTTCCTTCCCCTCCTTCTGGGCCTGTCTTGGTGGAGACCGCCCGGAGGGGACCGCTCTGTGTTTGGTCGGATCCGTGGGCAGGAGGCCCGGATCAGGTGTTGTCAGCCGGAGCGGTTGGAGTTGGTGTGCTCCAGGGTCGTGGGTCCGGTGGCCTCGTAGCTCGGCGAAGCTTGGCACCGGCATCTTCTCCTTCTTCCCACTCCCCCTGAGCCCGTCTCGGTGGAGGCCACTTGGGGGGGTTCACTTTGGTAGTTGGCCGGAGCGGACGGAGCGGGTGTGCTCCAGAGCCGTGTGCCTGGAGTCTCCTCGGCTCTTCCTGTGGTGGCGTGCTAGGCAGTCGCCTGTTCTTCTTCGGCGATGCTGTGTCCCCTGTCTCTATGTTGGTCCCATCCTCGTCTTCTTGCCCTCCCCTCCCTGCGAGGTGCTCGATGGCGTAGGTTGGCGTTTTCCGGGATAGAGGCGGGGATCGGCTAGCGTCGTCTCGGTGGCGCGGCGTCTAGTCTGTTTCGCTTCCCGTGCGCGGGCCATCTGGTGTGGTGGCCCCTCTCTGGCGGTGTCTGATGACCTTTCTTTGGCGGCGTCCCTGTTCTCCGCCTCTTCACTCGGTCCCGTCCTCGCCGTCTAGACCCTCCCTTTCTTTGAGGTGTCGGATGGCGTGGGCGACGTCTTCCGCGTCGGGCAGTGGTGCTTGTCGACGCTCTTCGGCTCTGCGTCTTCGGCCGGCTGCTTGGTCTTCTGCTGTTGTCCACCCTCGGAGGCCTATGCCTTGTTCGCTTGCGGGCCATGTCTTGGGCGAAAGCCCCGCCTTTCAGGCTGGTGATGGCGTCACCCTTGTGTTGTTTCCCTCGTTGGAGGCATCACCGTTTGGACCTTGTCCTGCTTTGTTTGAAAACCCTAGCGGTTTAGCGATGGCGGCGGGTCTTCCCCGTCGCTACCTTGTTGGAGGTGTCGTGGTTGCCGTTCTAGCGTTATGTGTTTCCGTTGGGTCTGCTGTTGCAGGAGTCGCTCGCTGCTGTGTGAGTGTTGGTTGGGTGTCCGGCGGTGGCCGGTGTTGTTCTTTTCCTTTTCTCTCCTATCTCTCTCTCTTGTTCATCTTTTGTTCTAGGCGGCAGCGGGGGGCTGCTTTCCTTCTCCTCTATAGGTGGTGTCCCCGGCGGTAGCCGGTGGTGTGTCTGGCTTTGGCCAAGTTTACAGCGGAGCGATGTGGTTGTACCCCATGCGTGCATGGGTTTATTTTATTTTCTCCTTCTGATCAATGAAATAGGACGGCAGTTCTCCTGCCCCTCTTTCAAAAAATAGTGTCCGATCGACACCGGAGAGCTTAATTAAATAAAAACGACGGCCAGTAATTGAAAAGCAAAAAAATGAGATGACATAGGATGCTTGACTAGACCATCATGTAACAATAGATGTGTTGCAAACACCACAAAAATCAAGGGGGTCAACCTAAGAAAATTCACTTTTATGCAAGTAAGTAGTTATAGAGAGCTTGCAACTGAAATGAATTGATAGAGTGAGACGTCACTAGCTTCAACCAAAGGACTAGCGAGAACTTTGAAAATACTTCTTATCGGCATTAGTCAGCTTTCGAGTTAGTTTTGTTTGAAGAGCAAACGAAATGCAGTTAGTAAAATCTGATAATGATTTTTAGATGTTTTATTAAATATTAACCTTCTGTGCAGGTTTATTTTTATTTTTTTTAAAGAATAGGCGAGAAGCCTTTTCATTCAATATAGAAGAAGAGAGTTCAAAAGTTACAAAGAAAAACAACAAGTTTTAAGCCTCTGGGTACAGAAACACCCTGAGCCCTAACAACAAGTTGAATAAAATCTAACTAATAAATCTAGCTATGTAAATACCCGGATCATCGTGCCAGTTTTTAATTATATAATTAATAGATTTTTGCACTTGAGCCAGTGTGCCTGCGTATGCACATATAAATTTCAGCTAGGTCGATCAGTCCATCTGCATGTGAGCCCCTGTACGCTGCAGTTGGGAGGTAGCACCAACGGAGACAAATCCCCGTGCAGAGTTATCGGTACAAGTGTCCGCCGATGCCTAACTCCCCATGCCGCTCGCCTGCACGGCTGCACCCCTGCTCAAATCTGCTACAAATATTCTCTCTTTAGCTTGTGCCGACTATACAGCATGGACTTGCACAGTATCATGTCGAATTAGACAAACTTAGTAGAGAACCCAAATAACAACGTCCACAGGAGATGAGAGGAGCTCTCCTGCTCAAGCTCACAGAGCACACATGCAGCAGGTGCAGGCCAAGCCCTACGAGTTAATCGATCTGCCGTTAGGATCCTATCTTGAATTACAAGCCAGCCGAAAAAGCGACATTTTGGTTTCGCCTTGGCTTTCCAAATCCTTCCATACTAGTGATCGGCAAAGGATTCGTGAAATTGCATTGCATATGCTGAGGAAGCTGAATAACGGCTTGTACCGGAAGAAATCCAAACAATGGAGTCTGGAGAATCTAAAAGCAAAGAGGCACCTCCCCTGACATCCATCCAAATAGAAAAGAATTCCATGATCTGCTAATGAGTACATAGTCGTCGCAGTGGCGACATCCATGAACCTGAGAGTAGAGCATCTCGCACGGAAAGGTCAGTTCGGCGTGCTAACTGGAAACATGATGGAGCCACTTCGCTTAGCGAAGTATTCCTAAGCCAAGGAGTGTTCTAAAAAGATATTTTCGAACCATCTCCCACAATTATCCTCGTGTTTGCCCTGAAAAGATTCTCATCCGCCCTTGACGTATGTAGCCGCAGACCGAGCCATGGCCTTGGTGTGTCATCCCAAACCTGCCAACAGTACCTAAGTCTTAAAGCCGAACCGAAACGGGAGATGTCCTCGACGCCCAATCCACCTAGTTCGTTGGGCCGGCAAACCTTTGCCCAGTTGACTAAACAATGGCCCCCGTTGCAATAGTCATCGCCCCTCCACAGGAAGCTCCTCCTAATGCTATCGATCTTCTTGGTCGTCCATTTGTCTAGCGGGAAGACCATAAGGTGATAGACAAGCATAGATGTGATGACCGAGTTTATTAGCACCAGGCGGCCTGCCCTGGAAATAAGCTTTGCCTTCCATGCACCGAGCTTCTTCCTGACCCTCTGAATAAGCGGTGCAACGTCTCCTCTGCGAAGCTTCAATGGGCGCAGAGGAAGACCGAGATATTTGCAGGGAAACTGTTTGACCTGTGCTAAAACGAGCAACGACAGCCACTGCAGGTTATGTTGCTCACAACAAATGGGGAAGACGTCGCTTTTCCCCCAGTTAACCTTCAAGCCGGAAGCACCATGAAAAATGTCAAGCACCTGCGCAATGACATGCACGTCCCTCACAACGCAACAATTTTTGCCCCGGCTGACCATTCAAGAGTACCTGTGAGGTTGAGGAGGCCGACATTAAGGAAATCCAGTCTCTCCATTTCTGTCCAAAACCATATCCCTGCATCACCTGCAAAATGTACTCCCAACTAACAGAACGGAAAGATCAGTTCGGCGTGCTAACTGGAAACAAGATGGAGCCACTTCGCTTAGCGGAGTATTCCTAAGCCAAGGAGTGTTCCAAAAGGATATTTTCGAACCATCTCCCACAATTATCCTCGTGTTTGCCCTGAAAAGATTCTCATCCGCCCTTGACGTATGTAACCGCAGACCGAGCCATGGCCTCGGTGTGTTGTCCCAACCCTGCCAACAGTACCTAAGTCTGAGATCCGAACCGAAACGGGAGATGTCCTTGACGCCCAATCCACCTAGTTCCTTGTGCCGACAAACCTTTGCCTAGTTGACCAAACAATGGCCCCCATTGCAATGGTCATCGCCTCTCCACTGGAAGCTCCTCCAAATGTTGTCGATCTTCTTGGTCGTCCACTTGTCTAGCGGAAAGGCCATAAGGTGATAGACAAGCATAGATGTGATGACCGATTTTATTAGCACCAGGCAGCCTGCCCTAGAAATAAGCTTTGCCTTCCATGCACCGAGCTTCTTCTTGACCCTCTCAATAAGCGGTGCAACGTCTCCTCTGCGAAGCTTCAATGGGCGCAGAGGCAGACCGAGATATTTGCAGGGAAACTGTTTGACTTGTGCTGAAACGAGCAACAACAGCCACTGCAGGTTGTGCTGCTCACAACGAATGGGGAAGACGTCGCTTTTCCCCCAGTTAACCTTCAAGCCGGAAGCACCATGAAAAATGTCAAGCACCTACGCAATGACATGCACGTCCCCTTGTGATGGCGAGGAGAGCAGCACTACATCATCAGCATAAAGAGAGATTCTGAAATTTGTTGCGTTGTGAGGGATTGCATGGAGGAGTTCCCTTCGGTCTGCAAAACTTAGAAGCTTGGAAAGAGGCTCCATTGCTAGGACGAAAAGCAAGGGGGAGAGAGGATCTCCTTGACGTAAGCCCCTGTGGTGAATAAATTTTTGCCCCGGCTGACCATTCAAGAGTACCTGTGAGGTTGAGGAGGCCAACATTAAGGAAATCCAGTCTCTCCATTTCTGTCCAAAACCATATCCCTGCATCACCTGCAAAATGTACTCCCAACTAACAGAATCGAATGCCTTTTCAATATCTAGTTTGAAGAGGAGGCAAGGGACTCTCTTGCTGTGCAGAGTGGCGATCGTGTTGCGGACTGTGAGGAAGTTATATTGTATGGACCTGCCTTTAATGAACGCACTTTGATTCGGAGAAACCAGATTATGCATGAAAGTCCCCAATCTATTAGCAAGGACTTTGGAGAAGAGCTTCCCCAAGCTGTGACCCAAGCTTATTGGCCTAAAGTCTGATACTGTGGCAGCATCATTTTTCTTGGGGAGCAAAGCTATGTAGGCGTTGTTTACTAGCTTGAAACCTGCAAGATTTCCATTCCACATCTCCTGAAAGGCATCGATTAGGTCTGGCTAGATGATCTCCCAACAGCTCTTGAAAAAGATGCCGATAAATCCATCAGGGCCCGGGGCCTTATCCGTTGGGAGGTTACTGACAACCTGAAAAATTTCCTCTTCCTAGAACAGCTCTTCCAAGGCGTGGAGGTTCGGCGATGGCAGTTCCAACCTATCCCAACAAAGGTCATGCAGCCGTGCTTGACATTTACCGAAAAGGTTAACGAAGTGATTAAAAAAGCTCCTGGTCGATCTCTCGAGATGAAGTGAGTAGGCCCCTCTCCGTAGTAATGGACCTGATTGAGTTTTTTCTTTTTGTCGCGTTTACCTTCGCATGAAAAAATCTGGTATCGGCGTCTCCCTCTTTTAGCACTTTGCACCTGGATTGCTGCCTCAGTTTTACTCTCTGGACAGTCGCAAGGCCTAAGATCCTGTGCTTCAGGTCCCGCCGGAGGACCACCTCTGCATCAGAGAGAGATCTAGACTCCAATGCCAGATCAAGCCTAAGAATGACCTCCGTGGCGATCGCTATCTGCAATCTTATCTTCCCAAAGAGCCGCGAGCTCCAACGGCGAAGAGCCTTGGCAGTTCTACAAAGCTTTAGATGAAGTCTGCCAAAAGCGCTTGGATGAGGGGCAGCGGGTTGCCACTCTTCCTGGACGACATCAGAGAAATCGTCGACCTTTGGCCAGAAACTTTCAAAACGAAAACCCCGATGTTTAGTCAACTGAATCTCCAAAACCAGAAGAAGAGGTGTGTGATTAGAGATGGAACTGGAGAGTGGTAGGAGGGACCTATGTGGGACCAGGAAGTCCCAACCTGTAGACGTAAAGAACCTGTCGATCCTGGTCATAGGAACATGTTGGCCGTGGGGGGATCCTGACCATGTGAACCTTTTGCCTTTCAGGGGCACTTCATGCAACTCCAAGTCATTAATCAACTTGTTGAAAGCTCGTATTAGAGAGTTGTTAATGCTTGTGCCTGTGTTTTTATCATCTGGGGACCTAATAAGGTTGAAATCCCCCATTAATAACCACTCTTCCATGGCCTGCAACTGCACAACCTTGAGCTCATCAATGAAACGCCTCTTATCTATAGCCGTCTGCGGCCCATACACTCTTGAGCAAGTCCACGATGCTCAAGTGGAGAGGTCTGATATTTCACATGATACCGAGAACTCAGCACACCTGGGATTAGAGATGGCGAAAAAACGAGAAGAGGCAGCGAGCAGGATGCCTCCTCTTGTTCCTACAGCAGGCAAAGAACAACAGTTTTGCATGAAGTCAGCACCTAAGATCTCATAGAGAATGATCCTGTCCACCGTGTGCAGTTTTGATTCCTGTAGGCAAACAATGTTGGCCCTGCTATCTGCAATGAACTGCCTCACAACAGCCCGTCTCACAGGGGAATTTAGACCCCTTACGTTCCAACAAAATATTTTGAGATTATCCATACAATACCAAGACACCATACAGCCATGACCTGGAGCCATGTTGACACGAGTTGCATACATGCCTGGAGACATCAACAGGCTTTAGGGGAAGAAGAACAAGAACGTAGGGAGCGACGCCGAAACAGAGGATACACGCTCCACTTAAACTAGGAATAAGAACAACACCAACACTGCCACAAACAGACTAGAACGAAAGACGAAAGGATCATTAAAACAGTAACAGTGCGACAATCCAAGCGGACCGGAAAACGCCCTTCAGACGGCCTGGACAACCCAATTATCCACGCCCAGAGCGTTGGCAAGATCTGGACCGGAATCAGCCCCTGCAAGTTCCTTTACAGCTGCGACTTCCACATTGGACAAAGGCCTATTGAAAAAATTTGCGTAGCGGTTAAATTCATCCTTGTCCAGACGTTTGTCAGCACGAACCACCCCCAGCTTCTTCGCTAATACTTGTTGTGCTTTTTCCACTACATTCACCGGCTTGTCTTGAAACTTGCTTGCAAGTCGCGGGCTCCTCCAAGTCGGTCGAGCTAGTTGAGGGGGAGGGCAAGAGAGAATGGCGTCTAGCTTCGCCCGGACCACTTCGGCATAGAGCTTCTTTGATGGGGAGGTGGGCAAGAAATAACCAAACTGCCCAGATTTAGTCTCCTGTGAAGTGGCGGCATCCTGCGATGCCACGAGTTGTTGGACCGGGCCTCCTAAATTGGAAAAGAGCGCCTCATCCCTCATTGGGTCAGGCGGGGTCACCAGGAATAGAGAATTGACCTGTGTCACGAGCTCGAAAGGATCAACGGCCCTAACAGATCTCATGCTGGAGGATGAGTCTGGACTTGGACGAACTTATGGGAAAGAACCAGCAGAGAAGGAGACATCCTGTCTTTTCAACTGATTAGTGTCGCTATCTGTAGGACGTCCCCCATGATGTGAAGCTTGTAGATCCTGTGATGGCATGAAAAATTGAGCAGGGACTCCCGGTACGGCCAGGAGCGCCTCGTCCCTCATGGGGTCAGGCGAACTCACCTGCAAAGGAGGATTAACCTGAGGAACAGGCTCAACAGAAACAACAGCCGTCTCTGCTCCCACGAGAGCGGAGGGCTTTGGAGCAGGGCAAATTGCAGTAAAACAACTATCGAGGAGACTAGCATTTTGAATTTCCATTTGTTCAGCCAAGGGAGCATGACAACGTCCCCCAAAGAAGGAGCTACCCTTGTATCCTGTTGTTGACGAGGAGGTGCCTTGCGATTGATATACCTGCGACGGCTGCACATCCCAACATGAAGGACGCCGGCATGTTGGCCGCGAGGACGGCGGAGGAGGCGGTGGTGGGCTGTCATCCTCCTCATCACGCCCATTTCGTGCGCCAAGCCTATCCCTGACGGGTGCCTGCTGCTCTGGGGGGCCATCAACCAACCCAAGGGTCCATTGAAAAGCCAGCTTCCGCACAGCTGAACCTTCCTCGAAAGACGAAACCGACACTGGGGTAAGGAGGCCACTGACACAACCTCCCGGACTGGAGAATGGACCTGCAAAGTCCCTGTCCAGAGGATCGAAATCCCAAACCTTGTCGACGTGGATAATCAGCCTGTGAGAGAGCGTGCGGGGTGGGAGATCAGCGTTTTCAGTCCCAATGCGGGGCTCTTCAAGCAGAAGGGTGGCTTCCTTAGGGAAACAGTTAGAATCATCCGTCCAAATCCAAGCATAGACGCACGGCTCCTCCTTTTCCTGTGTTGGCATGTCAAGCTCCTGCAGAAGAAAGCCAGACGGGGCAAGAATAGGGGCTACTGCCGCCGAAGACCACGTGTGCCTGGAAACCCCTTCAATGCATAACCTCACCTTGAATCTAGCCATCAAAGATTCAGCCGAGAGAAAACGGGTACAGGGTCTCGTCTTGAAAGTAAGACCTGCAACAAATAGCCGTGGACGACGAAGAAGATAACCCTAAGCTCTTTGCAGTCGCACATGATGAAGAAACTCTTGGGAGACTGACGCTGCACAAAGATCCTCTGGTTTGACAACCTAAGCTTTTGTTCGAAAGCCTTCTGGACCTGCCTGGTAGAGGCTTCATTATCCTCTAGCAGAATCGCTAGAAGAGCTCGCTCGGTATAGATGTCCTCAAGTTCTGTACCGCGGGCTTCGAGGGAGGTGTACCTGTAGGCGAAGCACGGACGGGCCGCAGGTGCCCCTGGTAGATCTTCCATCTTTCTCACTGGAGCAGCGGAAACACCCTTGCGAAAGGGGACCAGCCTGCGCTGACGAAGACGACAAGAGCACGCCTTGTGGCCAGACTCCCTGCAAAGCAAGCAACGGGGCGGAGCGGAGCAGTGTGCAACGAAATGGGAACCAGAGAGACACCTAAAGCATTTACCTCTGGCCTCCTCCTTGAGAAGTAATTTGAAATCCATCTCCGATCTGCGAGCAGTAACTGCAGCATTTACTTTCACCTGCTTCCGACGCGGAGCTACGACCTGCCAACCTCCCCCATCTGCCTCATCAGCGCCTTCAATTGCCTTGCCCTTGTCAGTTGCCCTGACAATTTCCGTATGGTTTTATGAAGGCTCGCAATTATGGTCGGGAGTGAAGTAAAACAAATCATACTGTACAAACAAGTACAAAAAATCCAGTATACTTGAAATTCATACGGAAATTCTCGTAGCACAGCTTCCTGGTTTCTGAGAATGGGTTGGATAAGAATCACATTGCGTTAACAAAAGCTTTTTGGAACGTCACAGTTCGCATGTGTGTGTGTACATTTAACCAAGTTCATGATTTTTGAGCTTACCAAGCTCGGTATGGCAAAACAACATACAAACGGCAAGAAATTAATTTGAACTATAAAATCAATGGATAATCCATAAAATTTCCTGAAAAACTAGTTATATCTCTGACGCATTTGATATATAATTAAAAATCACATACGACTTTTAAGCAAATTCACCCATTTGCCTATGGACAATACATCGAACGTCTTTTGGGATCACCAATATATGTTCCTGTCAGGGCTGTGCTGCGGCCCGCATGACGATCAATCCATATTATTGCTAGAAACCAAGTGGCTTTTTAGGCATCAATCGAAGAATTTTGACCCTACATTTGACATTTTCAAAACCAAGTACTCCCTTCGTTCTTTTTTATTTGTTGATGTTGACTTTTGTACATGTCCTTTGACCATTCTTCTTATTAAAAAATTTAGTACAAATATGTAAAAAAATATAAATCATGCTTAAAGTACCTTTAATGATAAAACAAAGCATAACAAAAAAATGATATTAAATAGTTTTATTAAAATGACGAATGGTCAAAGGATATGTTTAAAAGTCGACGGCGACAAATAAAAATGAACAAAGAGAACACTTGTTGGGTTTAGTCGCACTGTCCCACATCGATTAGTGGTGATGGGGACAGAACACAACTTAAAAGATGAGGTTGTATATATATTCGACACAAAACCTAGCAGTACTTTTTACCGATTTCGAACCCAAAACAATAAGGTGAAGCCTGTATTTCCATGCATCCCTCCACTTTCCTGCACAGGGCTGAGGAGCAAGATGGAGAGAGACACACACGGCCTACAGTCCGACAGACACACGGTCACATACTCACATGCACGTAGAGGAGAAGCATCAGCTTGGTTGCTTGCCCACGGTCCCCGGCCGTAAGCGAGCGAGCGGCGACGTTAAAGGCAATGGCGCCATGCCATCCCACTCACGGCAGCCACACTACTCCATTACTGCCTCCCTCTCCCTCTCCCTCTCCTATGCGGATCATGACGGCGGCGTAGCTACCTTGCGGCCATGGGCAAGAAGCACGCCTCGGCTAGCGGCGGCTGGCTCGCCGCCGTCAGGAAGGTCTTCCGGCCTTCCTCCTCCAAGGACGCCGCGGCGGCGCAGGGCGCCAAGAAGGTATATGCATGCGTGAGTTTATTGTTGTCGGGATCGATGTTTCTTGGGTTGTTAACTATTGCTTCAATGAGCTGCCCTCGTGTGCATTGCGCAAGGCCGGCGGCAGCGGCAAGGAGGAGGAGGCGGCGGCGGCGGAGGTTCTGACGCTGGAGCATTTCCCCGCGGCAGACACGTCGCCGGAGGCCACCAACGAGGACGGCGCGGTGGCCGGGGGGAGGGGAGACGACGAGGACGATGACGACAAGGAGGTGGGAGAGATCGAGCGCGCGAGGGCGCTGGCTGCCGCCGCGGAGGCGGCCGTCGCAGCGGCGGAGGCTGCGGCGAGGGTGGTGAGGATGTCGGCGTTCCGGCGCGCGTCGAGGGAGGAGCGCGCCGCCGTGCGCATCCAGGCCTTCTACCGCGGCTACCTGGTACGTACGTACACGCGTGCTTCGAACGTTTTGCTCACTGATCAATGATCATGGCCATGATCATCCACTGCCATCAGCTCAAACTGCATTCGAAGATAGTCTAAACATAAGCCGTTGGATCAAAAATTGAGGATGCAGATTGAGGCTGAGCTTCTAAACCCGAATCTATTCCTGTCAAATACATATGAAATCCAGAAACCAGGAAAGGTAAAAGCAAAAGGAAGGAGGCAAAAGGGAGCTGAGCTGAGTGTGCCTGATAATCCAGTAGGTTAGGTGGCGAGCCCCTGTTTTTGCACCTAAGCGAGATCTGGTGTTAAGATCATGGAGCCACTTTTAAGGTGACCGGTCTTACTTACCGCTTAGCTACAAGCGAGGCCTCCATCAAGAGCCAGATTACCTGCTTGCTTGCACATCAAGGAGTGAGATCATCTCCACTCGGTGACTTGATGCGAAATCGATTAATTCTTGTCGATCAAATTGTGTGAGGGATCCACTCACTCGATCACTGGCCAGAAATAAAACCACTCATCGTCCACCTACCATACCAGTCCAGCCGATTGCCTCACAAGTTGCCTTCAATTCACACTGTGATCAACCACATTGGATTCTAGTTGTATGGGATAATTATTTCTGTGCCACTGTAAAGTCAAGAAAACCTCAACGTATCATCGTAAAATCGTTCGTTCCTTATATGTTATTGCAATCACCTATTATTTTCTTATATGTGAGTGTCGACTTGATTTTGTCGGTCAACTGTTTTTTGATCTATCAAACGACGTTTTGCCTAAAGTTTTCTAATCCCCTAAAATCAGAAGGTTTAAAATGTTATCAGGTTCAAAATAAATAAAATCCGACCGAATATGAAATATTTGAAATCTAACAAATTTTGAAATCAGACAAAAAATTAAAATCTAGCAACAATTTTAAATGCGAAATCTGCCTGAATTTCATTTTTTAAAAAAATAGTCAAATTTTAAATTTTGAAATTGGCAAAATTTGAAAATTCGAAAACCCATGAATTTTAAATTTGGAAATGTGAGGAAATTTTTAAAACTTTGAAACCTGGCCTAATTTTTAAATTTTGACATTTGTGCAAATTTGTGTTTCAAAATCTGACGACAAATTGAAATTCGAACAAATTTAAAAAAATTAAATATGCGCAGACTTTGAAATTTTAAACCATTAGTTTTTTAAAATTTGGTTAGATTTCGATTTTTTGATCAACTCATGTGGTTACCAGCGATATAGGACATTACATAATGTTATAAGGGTGTGCGGTGTCAATTAACGAAGTGACATAGAAGACAATCAAAACAAACTGCAATGGCATACAACATAACGATGATTTTGCAAAGGTACAAATGACATTGCAATTTGAATCAATGGCTCACAGGGTATTTTCTCGAAATGTATACATTGGATTGCCTTTGAGACCGTAGTGTCCGCATATATGCGAGCAATGCTACAGAACAGATACAGTTATTTACTTCATTTTCAAAAGGAGCGGGAGAACTATCGTCTAATTCCATTAAGCAGGAGCAAACAACAATAAACCCACGCAAAAGCACGGAGGTACAACTGCAGTGCAACCGCTGCCACTAGGGATGCCAAAGACCAGACACCAAAGCCGCAAGGTCAACAAGTCGCCCCGTGGCACCACAACGCACGCAACCTACAACCGTCGGCCACTGTCGGCCTCACTAGACACCGCCGGCCACAACACTCGCTGACATTGCAACTGGCCACCTAGGGGTCAAGTCATGGATAATGAGGAGGCAAAAACGAGCCTAGCACAACGCCACACAAAGAGGAAGAGGCTTCGTGTTACAGAGAGGGTAGGACGATGACAAAAACTGTGTGTGACTTGTGATAAGCTGACAAGGACATCTCCATTGCCACAAGCAACCCATAGAAGGTCGGGTGTCACCGTCGCAAGAAAAGGGGTTGTGACACCATTTTGACTGCGCCTTTCTTTCTCAATGGGATAAGAAAAGAAAAAATAATAAATATATGCCTTCCTCCTCTTCTTTGCTTTCATCTGCCTTTCGTAGGGCAAACATTAGGTTTTGGGTAAGGATTCGAGGTGCTGTTGTACCTCTAGCGTTAGAGGGAGGTTGAGGTAGCACCACCGAAGCCATAGAACGGTGGAGGAAAGGAGACGGAGCTATATATATGGGGTCGATGTCGATACACAGAATTAGGGTGCATAAGATTAATGTTAGGGTGGTTGGACAAGGGAACTGAGGTGGAATAGACATCGCCGGCTGCAGGGCATGGGTATATGATCGAGTAGATGAGTAACTTGGGCAATTCAATCCATCCTAGAGAAGGCATATAGACATGTGAGAGAAAACATCATTGAGACCCCCCAACAGACATTTCATAGTTTGATCTACTTAATTACGTGGTTTTGCCATCACACATGTTTGGTCCAAACATGTGTCCTATGCATCATGAAAATCAGTGTGTAATGCTGGGCACTGGTACTGCGAGTACAGACGATTCATGCGTCCTCTTCAGCTGTGGAAAATCAACTTAGCCAGATTCTAGTACTAGCATCAAAACATAAATGGTAGTAAAAGCATTGCTGAAAGCCGGTTTAGTTCCACCAGATAATAGCCAGGACATCGTAGAAAGGATGATTTTAGAAACCAGACCAGGCCGGGAAAGCAAAACAAGGGTCGACAGAATTCAGAGCTGTCGGAGAGTAGGTAGTGAAATTTTCAGTGACTAATTAACTGGTGTGTGGAAAACAATATATAGTCCTCGAACTCGGACGGATGGGTAATGTTTATGAACAATGCATGGTAGTGATCTGTATAGACAATGAAAAGATAGTTACAATTCGAATGATTAACGAGCAGGATATTTTTGGGCCTAAGTCCTAATCACATGTGTTTAATTCACCTATTTACGTTGGTCCACATTAGCCGATGTAAATATCAGGTTTATTTACGTCGGTTTTTTTCAAACAGAGTTGGCCGACGTTAGCTGTTCATATTTTTATAGTGATAGAAGTTTCTACCATTATTTTTTAAAAGACAGAATTTAGTGATGACGGTAATAAATTGGACTGAAATGTACAACATAAAGCATTAAAAAAGACAGTTACAATAAACTGGACTATGCGAGTCCTTGTAGATGAGACTTTTTAATGTATTTTTTCCTTGTTTTCTATAGTATAGTGAAATTTTTCAGTACAAACAACCAGGCATTATTATATATACATTCAACTCTTCTATTGTCATCATCTCATATTCTCATATGAAACATGGCAAAGCGTAAATAAACAGTTTATACCACACATTATACAATGCTCTTCGTAGAAGTACCTAAAGTCGGGGGCACCATGGAATCATCATGAGATCGACAAACCGTTGATTGTAGCCCAGGACCTATTTGCTTCAGGGTCCAATCCAGCGAGATAGAATAACTGCGATGGTTTATACCATAAATGTATAGTCGGATTGCCCAGGCTGGGACCAAACTAGTCATTACTCATGCGCCATGAATGAAACTACCAGCGATTTTCGGTTAAGTAAATAACTTTGTTACTTTAAGTTATATCAAAGCCGCTTAGAGCGTATAAAATGATATTGTGCTTTGAGATGTACAAAGTTATATGTCAGCAGTAAGCTGTCTCAAAGTCCATATCAAATTTGCGGTGAGGAGGAGAAAAGGAAAAAGATGTTTTGTCTCTTCACAAAAAGTGGACTCTTCGTGCAAAACAAAACAACTACTCACTCCATTCCGAAATAGCAGTTGTTCTAGGCATTGACATGGTCTTCAAAATATATTTTTGATAATCAATTATTGTTGCAATTCATTTATAGAATCCATAAAATACATGATATTATAGAAGTGTTTTTGGAGATTAATTTATATGTATGGCTTTTATGTGTCCAATTCAGTTAAAAAGATTTTTGTGGATAAAGTTTTAAAGTTTTATTCTAGAACAAGTTTAAAACCACCGTTATTTGAGAATGGAGGAAATATATAAAGAGACAATTAATCGGTAGTGGTATATTATTAGAGACAACAGCTATCTCTAAGTGACATATCATAATATTAAACACATTAACTATTTCTAAGTGGCATGTCATAATGTTAATAGGCAATAGTTGTCTTAACCATTACACATTCTCTTACAGCTTTAGCACTATTTGTTATGAATGTCTAAGAGCATCAATAATCTCTCTATACCTCCTTCCAGAAAAAGAGATGGCAGAGAGGGGCAGTAGTTAGAGATGCTGCAATGAAAATTAAAACTATAATAAAAAATGCTGACATTTCTACACGCCATGACACCACGTACATCAGTACATGCTTTGCCACGTTGGTGCACGACGCTGACCGACCACGTGGCTGCTTACCTCGCGACATTTCACATTTATTTGGCACGTAAGCCAGGACTGACAGAGTGGGTGACGTGGCAGGCCCGTCGAGCCCTGCGCGCGCTGCGCGGGCTGGTGCGGCTGCAGGCGCTGGTGCGCGGCCACCAGGTGCGGCGCCAGGTCCACCTTACCATGCGCTGCATGCAGGCCCTCGTCCGCGCCCAGGCACGCGTCCGCGCCCGCCGCCTCACCGACCACCTCCCGCTCCCGCCGCCGCCGCCCACCACCGCCGCCAAGCTCCCCCGACGGCGGCAGGGGCGCTACGGCGAGAATGACAGGGTGGGGGACGTGCCAGCGGCGGCACTGCTAGAGTTGAGGAGAAGCAGGAATGGCAACGGCGGCGACGGCAGGGGGAGCAGGAGCCAGAGCCCTCTGGGCGACTGGGACGGGAGCAGCCGCACCCCGGAGGCCGCCCGCGCCGAGGGCGCGCGCCGCCACGACGCCGCCGCCCGCCGGGAGCGCGCGCTCGCCTACGCCTACGGCTACCAGCAGGTGCGTCCGTCTCCGGCATGCTGGTCGATCTTGGCGCCAAAATATATATACGTAAGCTTTTCCTCGGCTCGATCGATCCCCACCCTGACGAACGATCGCCGGCGTGAACGTGCAGCAGCAGTGGCAGCGGCAGGAGGAGGAGGAGAAGGCCGGCGGCTTCGGCTACCGCTGGCTGGAGCGCTGGATGGCGGCGCAGGAGCCGCCGGAGCCCGACGGCAAAATCCGCCGCGCCGCCGCCGCCGCCAGGGTGTCCTCCTACGTGACGGCCACTAACGGCGCCATGTCCGAGAGGACGATCGAGATGGACGCGGCGTTCCGGAGCCCGCTGAACCCGTCCGCCACAGCTCAGGGCCGGCGGCCGGCGGTGCGGGGATACATGGCGGCGACGCAGTCGGCGCGCTCCAAGGCGCGCCCGGTGCCGCCGGCTACGCCGACGCACGTGAGGAGCCTGTCCGGCGCCGAGCTCGGCGGGGACACGTCGAGCTCATGCCAGAGCGGCGGCAGAACGCAGGGCCAAGAACCGTGCGCCGTGTACAGCACCGAGTCGAGCTGCGCCGGGGACTGGACGCCACCACGGTTCGCCATTGGCGGCCGCGCCGCCGGCAGGGTGGCCTATGCTTGAGTTGCCTCGCCTGGGATATGGCATCCCAGAGAAGGATATTTTGTATCGCCATTGGGTGTGCTTCAGCCATGCATGTTCTCAATGTTCTGAATCAATGCCTGATTTTTTTTTATTTGTTTTGTTTGCCACTGTATAGCTTCATGTGTGTGGGAGATGTCAGTCTGATGCTTGTGTAAAAGTACTGTGCAAAACAACTGGGAATAATAAGTTCAAAGAGTTTATGCCGTGATATATCATGGCTGAAATGAGATGAGGTTCCATTTCGAGGAAAAAAAAACACAGAGAGAAATGAGATGATGCTTTTTTTTTTGCCCCTTTTCTCAGCTTGCAAGCGTAAAATTCTTGTACATGTTTGTTGTTCTCGATGACGAATGGACGAGCTTGTTTGTTATCCTCAGTGCTTTTCTATGCTGCTCATGGAGCTACGCACGAGCATATATGTGCTGACCATATGACAATTGAACGAAGTTAATTTGCTTTCATTGCCGGTTCAAATATTTTTTAAACAGAGTTACTCATATGAAACCACCCCAGCAAGTGTGTGATTGATTATTTTTTTGTTAATGCACATGTGTCTATGCGGCTGGTAGATCTCGTGTGTTGGAAAAATCCTAGGACCAATCCTTTCGGAAACTGCCGTTGATCGACGGGAACACGGGTAGCCGCAGCTACACAGCTTCATGTACTACAGGACGTCGCTGCCTGATCGAGGAACGTGAAGAGCACGCCTAGAACAGCGGCCACGTGCACGTCCATATGTTGTGATCGTGTTAAGCCTAACTAATTAACTCTACTAATCACGCAACACAAAGAAAACGTTGGCCCAATATTTTCTCGGTGCTAAAACTTGCACCTTTGCTTAACCCTTGGCCATCTATTTATACTAGAGAAATTACAAGACTCCTATTCGAATTAGAATCTAATTCTAAACAAATTCCAACTCTGGTGCTTTTACTTTTATATAAACCTAGTCCTACTCAAAATAGACAAACCATATCAAGATTAGATCCAACAATCAACCCCCCTAATCTTGATCCTAATCTCCTGTCGCGACTCCTCGAAGTTGACGCAATCCAACAGCTTGATGAATATGTCTTTTTGCACAGCCCTCACGCCCATCTGACGTGTTCACAATCTTGACGGGTTGCATCCCAAACTTGTCATTCAAGTCACTTCTGCATACTCGATTCATCTGCTTCATCATCTTCTTCTTCTTTTTTTCTTCTTCTTCTTACATAGTGTAACACTTTGAATAGGCTGACATTCAACTTGAACATCTTTGGTGCTAACAATGTCATCCAAACTACGATTTAATATCACTGTTGTTGGTGCCATCTTTATCTCCTCCTCCTCCTCCTCCTCCTCCTCTGTATTAGCTATCTCTGATAAACCACAGAAAGGATCTAACACCACCACATTTGGTAGGTCAGTTGGGGTTGCACTTGATGTTCCCTGGTTGAACATATCATATGGCACAATCTCTTCATAAACTTTCGGTTGATCATTCTCATTGGTATATATGTTCAACTGAATCATATATAACCTATATTTGGATCTTTTCACCTTCATGAGAAGCATCCCGGTTTGCTCATACACCCATAGATCTTCTTGGTGCATGATCACTTTGCATCCTCTTCGATAAACTGTCCTAAACTGGTAATGTTCTTGGAGAGACTCGGTATAAAATATACCTCGGAGGGCACACGTTGTTCTCCGTTCTTGCACTGGAGAAGAATTGACCCCTTCTCCTTAATCTCCACAATAGATCCATCACCAAATTGGACTTGTCCTTGAAAACTCTCATCCAGCTTCTCGAATAATGGCCTCTGCCCTATCATGTGGTTGCTTGCACCATTGTCCAAGTACCACTTCGTGGATGTAGGTTGTGTTTCACCCTCAACACACGAACTCAACATCACCTTCTCTTTACTCAAAAACACCACATCACGTACCTTTTGAACATGCGTGGAGAGAAGTAGGCATGGTTTATCATCAACGTCTTTATGGATGAGATTAGCCTTCCCATTGTGCCAATCTCGATTACGACGGGGTTTTTGGCACTCAGATGTATAGTGCCCATATACATTGCAGTTGAAGCACTTGATCTTGCTCCTATCCTTTGCACCCCTGAAGTTTCGTTTGTCGTTGCTTGACTTGTTATCATCTGTATCACTTGACTGACCGTTGCTGTCAGTATCGCTTGATGAGTCATCATCGCCACGACCACCCTTGTCGCGTCGAGGTCTACCACAATAGCTGCAAACTTTGTTTGACTTGGATTCTTTAATAGAATCCTTGCCACTGGCTTTCTTTCCACCACCTCCAGAAGACCTCTCTCCCTTCTTTGACAATATCTCCCACTGCAATCGGGTGAGCAACAGTTTTCCTTTATCTTCTGGATCACCGATAGTGGATTTGACCCGTTCGCCGTATGCCTGCTAGCGACCAATCAGATCGGCCAATGTTAAAGTCTTCAGGTCAATACATTGCAGTATCGAGATGACGAGCTGCATATATTTCTCCGGTGCTGCACGCAAGAAACGGCGCACCACTTCAACTTTCGATAATTGCTTGTCCTTGTCTTTTTCCAGTCCTCGGATGCCATTGACGATCGTCGAGACCCTGGTAGCGAAGGCAGCTACGGTCTCACCGTCTAGCATCTTGAGATTCTCAAAATCGCGTTTAAGAGACTGTAACTTTGCCTCTATCACGCGATCATGCCCGATGTTCGCCGTCTTGATCGCCTCCCATGCCGCCTTCGCCGAGTCCATTCCGGCGATGGAGATCATGAGGCCATCGGGTATCGCACTATGGATTGCCGATAGTGCTAGTAGATCCTACCGGTATTCCGCTCCTTCTTTCTTGTACGCGTCACCTCCTAGATCAACAGCAGACCATACTTCATGTGCCTCCATCGCTACACACATCTTGATGGCCTAGATAGTATAGCTGCCCCTTGCAAGTTGCGGGTACATCGTCAACAGTGGGGCCTCCTGCCTCACAACCGACGCTTCTGCTCCATGCGGTACTATCGACATCTTCTTATGCCAATATCCGAGTTGAACCTAGGCTCTGTTACCAATTATTGAAAAATCCTAGGATCAATCCTTCCGGAAACTGACCGTTGATTGACGGGAACACGGGTAGCCGCAGCTACACAGCTTCATGTACTGTAGGACGTCTCTGCCTGATCGAGGAACGTGAAGAGCATGCCTAGAACAGTGGCCACGTGCACGTCCATATGTTGTGATCGTGTTTAGCCTAACTAATTAGCTCTACTAATCACGCAACACAAAAAAACATTGGCCCAATATTTTCTCGGTGCTAAAACTTGCACATTTGCTTGGCCCTTGGCCATCTATTTATACTAGAGAAATTACAAGACTCCTATTCGAATTAGAACTACTAATTCTAAACAAACTCCAACTCTGGTGCTTTTACTTTTATATAAACCTAGTCCTACTCAAAATAGACAAACCATATCAAGATTAGATCCAACATCCTGTTCTGTATATGTGGGTCTTGTGTGTGTTTTTGGGCTTCCCTAATCTTTTCTGGCAAACTGTTCCTTGATCAATACAACCCTTTCTCGTAACATGGTACCAAAGCTATGGCTCTTCTTGAACCCTAGCCATCTCAGGGTTTCATGTAGCCACTACTACTCCTGTTAATCCTTGCCGATGACACTATGTCATCCTGCCTTCTCCTCCAGGGAGATATGCTTATTCTTCCCCCAAGCTGACGCCACCTCTCTATGTCATATCATCACTGCTGCGCTTCTCCAGGCTTCGTTGCCGCCCTCCTCCAGACCAGTGTCACCTTCCGTACGCCACGTCGCCCTTCTCTAGGCCGGTGACGCCTCTTCCAATCCAAGCCACTCTCCTCCGGGTCGGCGGCACCTCTCCCGATTTGCGCCAACTTCCTCTAGCCGCGACGATGTTGCCACGTCCTCCTCCATGTCACATGTCATCCTTTAGGCTGTCGCCACCCGCCACCCTCCTTTGCTAGCGTTGACGTCTTTGTTGCTGTCTGCCGCCCGCGTTACCATTAGATCTAGCTGCACCAACACCGCAACCCTAGCCATGTCACGTCGCCACCGCCATCTCTCCACGGCCAGCGCTAACTCTATCGCTGTCGTCCGCCTTCTGCTGATCACGACCATCCATCGTCGCCATCGTTTGTGGTCGTACCACCGCTAGGCAACTTGCCCATGATGTATTGTATCTAGCTAGATCTAGATCCAGTTGAAAAAAAATCAATAAAAAAAATTATTGCAATGGCTACAACTGTTCAGCCCGATGCCACTTCTGCCTGTCCAGTTTGATGGGACCAGTTTGAAGGAGTGGTCCACCATGCTCTGGAGTCCGGATCTGCATTGTTAGCCAGCGTCTCTGGGGTAATCTCACTGGAATATCTCTATGTCCACTCACTCCTACTTGCCATGAGGATCCTATGGTGTTGCGGATGGTGTGCCAATCACTAAGGCCGCTCTTGAGACCTATCAACAAGCCATAGAGCAGTATGGTAATGATCCTCAGACTCTAGAGAATTGGCGTGCCGAGGAAGCTTGTGTTATTGCGTCATTATCGGCAACATGAGGACTAATCTCGCCATGGATGTAGCTTCTTTGTCCTCGGCTTGAACGATATGGGAACGCATCTAGGCCCAATATCAACCAACTAGTACTGCTCTCTATTCCTCTTTGCTAGAGCTGGAGAGTACTCTGCGCTAGCAGGATTCCACGTTGATGCCTTCTACCAGCAAATCACTGATTTGTGGCATAAGCTTGACTCGTTGGCACTTGTCTATGGTCTAGACTACACCTTTTGTGCTCGTTCCAGGAGCACAAAATTGGTGGTCGTTTGACTACAGCTAGAGTTTGAGCAGCTTCGTGCATAACTATTGGCTTGCTCTCCGCAGTCGTCTTTGCTCAAGGGCTATTTCCATGACTCCTACCACTACTACCACGGCTTCCACTTTCGGTACTCTCCTAGCTCAAGCAGGTATTGTCGCGGTGGGTACCTCTAGTTCAATAGTTTGTTGCAACTATTACAAAAAGATAGGACATACCATTTAGCAGTGCAGGAGGCGTCAGAACCATAATAGTGGTGGCTCTACTCATACTTCAGCTAACCAAACTCGTTCACTAACTAATCACGCTCGTCTTCTATCTGCTGTCAAGGAGGTGACACAACGTCTTGCTCGAATGGAACGTCGATTGGATGCCCAGTCTTCCTCGGCTACTGACATTGCCAGTTTGCTAGCCAGCCTTCTTCAAGTACTTGGCCTTGGCTTCCTTTCATATGACTCATGATCCCATTCACCTTCATGATTTCAGTTCTATATCTTTTAACTCCATCTATATGACTGATAGTACTCGTCTGCCAGTTGTCGATCAAGGCAATCTTCATACCTCCTCTTTTTAAGTTCCTTGATATGCAACTAACATCAACTAGCCAGTTTACCAATCATAACTATCACATTATACTTGAATCTGAACCTTGTTTTGTACCGGATCGTCAAACTTGGACTTTGGTTGCTACTGGCCAATGGCTCCGTGACTTTCCATGTCTTTGGGAGCTCGACCGGTTTCATCATCCTCCTACTTTCACTTCATCTACCTTTAGCACTCAGTTGTCCATCTCTATTGATGCCATCATCCTCACCACTCCATCTTCCTCCGTTTTTCTTAATGGCATCACCGATTAGGTCATATGTGTGCGTCCTGCTTTTCTTCTTTGGTTACTCATGTTGTCCTTATAAGGTTTCTAGTGAGATTTCCCTCTCTTGTATGGACTGTAAACTTGGCAAGCAAGTCCACTTTCCATATCCTACCAATGAGTTTGTATCCAGGTTACCATTTGATCTTGTTCACTCAAATGTTTGGTGCCTGGCTTCCTTCACTTGGATGTTAATAGGACTGTGATGGTTATGATGACATTCAGGGTTACTCTAGTCACTTGCACGAATGCATAGCTGTTGGAGAATTCGTTTGGATGATCTTATGTTCCACCAACTCTGATGACTTCTTTGTAACAGATTGTATGGTCACTTTGACTAATTATTATTAGGCTTGCGGTTTGCAACTAAATATGCATTATTCTGAATGATGAATTCGTATATATGAAATGATACTTGACTATGTGTTACAAGCACTAGTGTACTGATCAGGGGCGAGTGCGTGTCAATAGTAACTCTCAGGTGAGGGCTAACAGATAGATCGATGGTTGGGCTAGAGGAGTTGGGCCATCGTCCCATACAGCACCCTCTACCCCAAAATAGGGGACATATTCTTCCCCTATGTGCTCCAACAGCATTCCCTATTCCGTTCCCTAAAATAGAGGATTTCTCTTCATTCCCTTATATGTAAGGGCTCTCTCTCCTCCCCCTATAGAATTCTCCATATAGAGAACGCTGTTGGAGATGAGAAGAATATAGGAAGAGATTTTTTTTTAACGGAGCATGTATATGAGGCTATAGGGGATCAAATTTAAAGATTCCTGTTGGGGAGAGCCTTAGGGTATCGGATATCTGAGGAATAGGATCTTGGGAAATCCGAGTTTGAATCCTTATCCGTTGCATATTGTTGTCCCGTATTCGTATATGTATCCAACAAAAAAAATATCCAAGTCTTGATACAAAAGAAAAAAAAAATCTGACCTGATTCTACCTGTATCTGAATCCGACCAATTCAGTATCCAACCGGATTAGTCTAGAAAATATCCAAGCAATTTTCACCCCTACCCACAAAGCTAAAGACATAGTGCACATTAGAAGCAACCTTAAGCTCTACTGTAGATGCTTTAATGTACAGAAGTATATAACTACGTATAGCCTTACAAGCTCATTCTAGCTTAAGATTTTGATTCAAGTCCAGCAGTGCAGCCGCATTCGTTATACATGCCAATACAAGTTTTTTCCTTTTTGTGTCAAAAAATTCCTTTTCCTTTTCAAAATAAAAAAATGTTGGTTCCATGGTCATGTCCCAAAAATCTCCCCGCAACTAGAACTATGTATTGTCATACGAATACAACCCAAGTTTTATATAAGAAACTTGGGAAAATAAGAGGAAACAACTAATCACAATTGGATCAAGACAACAGAGAGTCCTAAAATTATACTGATTTGACAATGCAAAAGCATCCCAGCATCACACAGGGGAGGAAGAGTGGATGCATAACCCGACCAAGTCGTAACACTGAATACAAGCACCAAATGATCGCTTCACATAAAATCAAACAATAGTTTTGTCAGTTTCACCCCCTGAATAGCACCTATTAACTTGGTCATAATGTAACGTACAGCACAGAAGTCCACAATTAAAAGGTCACAAGGATCTGAATTCTAAAAGAACAAACAAATCAGACTTTGTAACAATACATCCAAAGTTACAATACTTCTCCTTTTCTGAAGAGTTAAGGAGAAGTATGCAATTTTACAATACTTCTCCATTTCGGAAGAGTTAATGAGAAGTAT
>SPJY01012862.1:0-17901 GCA_005191435.1 Raddia distichophylla
AGTATATGTGTACAAGATGACGTATGTTTCTTTAAATGGCATGGCCTTATCGGATCTGTTTTTTTTTTTTCCGAACTATGGCCCCCTACCCCCTTATATAGTGCAGGGGTGAGGTTAAAGGAAGAGTCCTAGTCGGTTACGAGGTAGGATTCCTATATCTATCCTCTAGTAGTTATCCGGGATTAAAGTATACTATTCCTATTAATTAGGGATAGGCTTCTATCTTCATGTCTTTTCTTGCCGAACAAGTATTCTATAGTCCGAGCGGTACCCATCCTTATCCACCCGACTTGGTCCATCCCCTGTCGGGTGGTCTTTTAGGCCATGTTGTCCACAGCGTTAGTTGTTGATCGGACGACAATAGTATTTAAAGAGAAGATCCTTGAAGATGGGACTGCTATGGTTTTCTAAAAAACTATTTGCCAGTTACATCACTATCGTGAAAACAACATTGAGGGAAAGAGTGATCAATGTCTAAGGCCATGTTCTTCTGAGCTGATCTGAACAGCTAAACGGCTGAAATTGCTAAATTTTGAGAGTTCTCTAGATAGTCTCGAGATTTGGATCTATTTCGTTTGACTTGTTTTTTAAAGCGTTAGGATCCACCTTCAAAACAGCGAAAAAGGGACTAAAAAAACTCAAAACATTTATCTTTTCAAAACGTAGATAAGTCGTTAAGCTGTTAAGACGTTAAGCTGTTAAGCTGAAAAGAACAAGGCCTAAATTTACGGGTTAAACAAGGTTAAAACTGTAAAATATGAGGCGTGCTAAGGGCTTTGCTCGATGACAAGAGCCTCTAAAAATACATAAGACAGCTCTTTTACGGGCTTTGCGGGGATGCCCACTGCCCACACGTGCATGTATTGCAAAGATAGGACGGCAAAATTCTTGGCCAGCAGACGCAAATACGGAACCGCTGCTATACACGCCGACCGACCGGCAGGCTGCAGCTCTTCATGCATGCGCACAAGGCACAGCCGCACAAGCTGCTGTATCATCTCGGCCATGTTAAACAAATTAAGGGCATCTTTAGCAGGATCTTTATATTTCATTCTCTATATCCCTTCTCTAAGTCATTATTCATTCCCTATATTTCCATCATCTCCAGCAGAGGCTCTATCCTCGAAAAGATATAGAGATTTTCTAGAGAGTCTTTAAATTTAGAGACTGAGATAGAGACTCTGTTGAAACGTTATATAGGTTGAGATTGTCCGCAATAGTGTTTTAGGGAAGGTTCTAGAGACCCTGCTAGAGATGCTCTAACACGGCATTGCGAGTGGATCCAAGGGTAAGGACAGGACATGCATGGCATCTTTGTCGACAGACACGACATAGATCATTAGTGATTAGCAAAGTCCAATGTCAAGTGTTACATCGATCGGATTAAAGAAATGCTACTCCAACCAGCAGTCGCACACGCTGACCCGGCCGGGCGCAGCTGCGCCCGTGGGCAGGCTCCCCGGCCACTTGGGGGCCTCGAGGTGGAAATTTCCGAGGATATTGCCTCCCAAGACCATCCACAGGGGAGTCACTTCAGGACCAAATTCGTTTCGCGAAGAAATTCTGATACTCCAACAGAATCTCGTTGCGGTTCTTGTCAGAAGAAATTTCTTCATGCATTCCTTTTAGATCGAGATTGTGGGGACCAATTCCCGATAAAAGATTTACTTGAAACTAATCCCCTGGGATGAAAATTATATCACTCCAGAACTAGTATAAATCCATGCTTTAACACCAGAGTGCGAAAATACAATACCAAGTTTTGTTAAAATTCAAAATACTCCTACCTCTCAGTTTGTGATATAGGATAAACTAGATTTAAGTTTGTGATATAGGATAAAATAGATTTTTGAGCTGAATGATCCATATCTTCCAAGGGAAAGAAAAAAATTCCAAATCTGCAGCAAAGGAAAGGGGGTTCTGTTCACGAAAAATGAACAATTCCTGAATAACAGGTAAGTACCAACCGTACTTGCAGGTTTTTATAGGAATATGGATAAACTATATGCAGCCAGTGTCAAGAAGGGTTATGCTATATTTTACATGGTAATAATGCGATTTTCAATAAAACTTATCACTTGATTAAAGCATATTTTAAAACATAAAAATGGATTTTAAACAGTTCTATCTCCTTTCACCACAACTTATCGCAATCACCTTTTCAAAAATCATGAGTATTATGAATAAAAGAGGCATTACCCAGTTGACACAACCTCATATACCCGAGATAAGGTCCATCAATGTTTTTGTTATCAGCTCTGCAGAACCTATCCAACTTTACCAATATAATAACTTCTTATATGGTTGAATGTTTGATGTGTCATTTTTATTCTATAAAACCCAAGGTTTTGCAATATCCCACATACAATGCAGATATTGAGAAAATAACCCCAACAATGCTGAGCTCCGCACTATCACCACGGTAACCTTGCTGGTGACTCACTTGCTCAAACATTGCGGAAACCACGCAAGCATTGCGAAAACATTAAGGCAATGCCCCGCCCTCCAAGTCATCATGGTAACCTTGCTAATGACTTGAGCCTTTTCCATTTTTCTCCGGGATTCATTTCCATATCAATAAACCACTTTATCATATGGATAATGATTACTATTCTACCTCTTTGGAATACACATATATAGATTTCCTATTCTAGAGTATGTAAGGTTTAACCATTTTAGGAGGGCTTTTAGCAGTGGAGTTTGGATTATCTATGCTACATAAAATGATATAATATAAATAATTCAAGTAAGGGAATTTCCATAAATAAATAACTAAAAGGTAATGCAATAAATAAATAAATGACAATTACGATATTAAAGTAACTTGGCACCTTCATCATACCAAGTCATAAGAGTAATTAAATGATGAATAACCTAACAACTAATAACCTACGAGCATTAACATCTATGCACAAGGATGGGCTAGGAAATACTAAGGCAGCAATAATTAGGCTAAATTCACAGGGTAGATGACTCAGTGTGAATAAATAGGATTCTAAGCCTTCCCTTCATTTCATGCAAGAGAAAAGTAAATAAAATAAAACAATTAACGGGTGAGTTTTTCAAAACAGGAGAGCAAGATGCAATCTATCTTGCCTTGATAATACTCCGGATCTTGCGATCCTCCTTCGAACCGCACATAGATGTGAATGCATAAGAACATAAATATTTTCAACAGAACATATACCTCAATAAAATATATAAAATTCTAGGCCATTTATGGAATTTAATGGATCTGGAATCATCCAATTTCGATTTCGGATGCTCCCTAAACAATTCCTATAAGTTTTGGATAAATAGGAAATTCCGGAAATAAATAAACCGGTTTTATTCGATTAACCGAACAAAAACTAGCGAACCAGCAGCTCGGGAGGAAGGCTGTGCATGCGGGTGACACATGGCGCGATCTGGTTGGCAGATGCGGCGCGTTGGGATTGGCGGCGCGGGCGCGGGCGCGGGTTGACACGGTAGCGACGCATGTCGACACAGCGGTGGCGCACGGGCGGGAGCGAGCGTGGGGGCGACGCGTTGCAGACGCGCACTGGCTGGCGACAGCGTCCAGGACGGGCGCGACACGTGGCCGCGGCGGACCAAAGAGCGTGCGCGCGCGCGGGCGCGGCAGCGGCGCTGCGCGAACAGGTGGCGCGCGGGGATAGGCGGCGGCGGATCCGGGGCGGGGCGCTGTAAACTGCATGCCAGCGGCGATGTCGGTGGCGGCGGAGGTGGCGACGCTACCCGAAACTTCAGCGAGCTATTCCGAAGCCAATTTTTCGCCAAAACTGATGATCCGGGCATCCATCTTGACTGTCTCAACGAGCTCTACACAATGGAGTCATCTACACTCGGGTTTGCGTAAGGCACAGAGAGATATACCTCAAAAACACTTCGACGGCTAGGGCTTTTGACGGCTAGGGTTCGAATCTGGGGGTTTCACGAGTTGGGGACTTGAGGGGGTCTTGGGGGTATTTATACTGTGGTGGTCGACCTTGTTCAGGCCCTTAAGTGGATAGAATTTGAATTGGGCTCAATTTCTAATCCGAACAGGTTTAAAACTCTTCCAAATTTGGTAAATTCACAAATCCGTGAATTTTGGCTTAAGCTTCTGGCTTAGCACGAATTTGGGCCTCTAGAACCTCTCCTCCAAGTTTGGGCTTGGTTCTCACTCATTTGCTCATCATTTCATAGGTTTCACGAGCTCCCGGCAGAACGGCAACACTCTAAGAGATCATAGGCTAGCCTTGGGTTTGGGCTTGAAATTTGGAGGGTGACTAAATGATGCCTTCTAAGATTTATTGGAATTTTTCCAGAATTTTCCTAAAAGGTTTTATAGGGTTTTGGCTTAATGTTAATTTAAAATAGTTTAAATTAGGGTTTTGTATATAACAATTCCTTTTATTTTATCTTTACGGTTTTGAAAATACAAGTGACATATGACAAAATAGAGGATGTCACACCTGGGCTGTACCGTCTGATGGGCCTTGCCTGTTTTGCGCATGCTCATGGGCCGCTGTCGATGGTCCATGAGCATGCACAAAGTAGGCAAGGCCCATCAGATAGTACGACCTAGGTAGGAACCCTCGCCAAACCTGCAAGGCCAAAGGCCGCCCAAAATCTCCCTCAGCCCATGGTCGAGCTTCCTAAGCTCGAGCTCGGGCTTGGGAAGCTCGAGGCCTTCGACCTTGTGATGCTCGCGTCCTTATCCACAACAGGAGCTGCGCGGAGGTAGTCTCAAGTCAACACAAGCCCCGATACCAAGACACGCAACAACGCAGGCTACTATGTTGTGTCACATCACCCACACCGTCTAGCGCTAAAAAGTTGTAAGAGCCATCATCATGAGCGGAGCGGCTACTCGATACAACCCGGTGGACTACGCAAGGGATCTCGTGGATCTGCGACTGTGCGCCCATTGTCCGGCAAAGATCCGCGTGCCCCAGTAACCTGCTAGGAGATCCATTAATTGTTGCAAGACAACCCGCCTATAAAAGGGGACCCAAGACGAAGAGGCAAGGGGGCGACTCAGGCTAGATTTAAGGAGTTCCTACCTCTAGAGACCACTAAATAACTCCAAGTAGCTTTAATACGCACGCACTTACGAACCTCAGAGCACCGATAGTGATGAGAGGGAGTTCTTCCCTCTCAGGCTAAACATTCACCTGCACCAGTGCCTCAAGCACTTATTGTACATGAGTTCAAGCTCCCTGTGTTCGTCTTCCTCCCGTTGTAACACTATTGATAATTTAGTACTAACAAGAACCAAACGTAGTGCTATTATACAGAGGTGGAGGCTCGAACCGGGATAAAACACCGTGTCCTTGTCTCTTGATCCACCAAGCCTTCCCAAGAAGCACCTCTTGCAGCCCGAAGGAGAAGGGTTGTGGTTGGGCCTCACATCCAACTAAATAAGCTCAGCCCGTGGAGCCCGTCTCCCGGTCATCGACACATCTATATTACTAAATACGCTAATACAGTTTTGTTATTATCAAAGTCGATTCATTTGATGTTTCTATATGCGTGTGGTTCATCCACTTCCCCCCAAATTTTATATGTTTGTGTTTTCATGACTGACGAGGCCGGATAGCACATACTAAGGCACATGGTACGTAAACCATGATTGTTGCCGATGATGCCCTAGAATAAGGCGCATGGTTCCATTTTAGACCATAGTTGTTGCCGATGTCAAACTCATATAACTTCTCCTTGTGGTGACCGTATACATAGCGAAACATAAAGTAAAGATCGATTAAGCTAATAGCACAACTTAAACGGAGGTGTTCTGTAATATATTTGCAGATGTAATTAACCGGAAACTCTCTAGCCCCGTGAACTAGTAGATCTACAATCGTCATGTTAGATGACTTGGTATATGGAGCGCAATTATGTAATATGATGATTAATAAAATACTACCTCCGTCACTTTTTATTTGACGCCTTTAACTTATATACACGCTTTTGACCATTCATTTTATTCAAAAATTAATGCAAACATGTAAAAATATAAGTCATGCTTAAAGTACCATTAGTGATAAAAACAAATCACAGCAAAATAAATGATATTTACATAAATTTTTGGATGAGACGAATGGTCAAAGACGTGTACAAAAGACAAAGGCGTCATATAAAAAGGGACGGAGGGAGTATTTGTTTTCCCGTTATTTTATTTGTTACTTTTATTTGTGTATCATTATACACTGGCACGGCCACACAATTATATTTGTTTTACTCATTTATCCCCACGCCGGTGTCACTGCGACTCGGTTTGGATACTTGTGCGTTGTAAAATCCGACAATGGACGGAAAATACATAAAATAATCTACTTGAAAATACATAAAATAATCCAATGAGAAAAACAATTACAATTTGAATAATCGTTGGATGGGCGGCGGGAGCACTGCTCCCGCCACGTCGCATGGCGGGCGGTGCATGGGACCGCGGGAGCTCTGGGCACGACGGCTGCACGGCACCCAGGAAGCCACACACGCGCCATGAAAGCCTGCATGAGGGACCAGCAGAGCGGAACAAGCTAACCTGAAATGTATACATAATAATAAATTTCATAAACTTTGATAGATCTTCAAAAGAATTATATAACATCAGAACAGAACAAATTTTGAAAAAAAAAATAGAACCGTAGGCCCACATAAATTATACATAAATTTGAAATAGAACCGTAGGCCCACATAAATAGAACCGTAGTGCCTTTGGCCTTGTTTGTTTCAGATTAAATTAAATTAAATTAAATTAAATGAAAATTTGTTATTTTTGTATAAGCCAAATGATGTAATGTTTGGTAGTCATTGTTGTGGGGTTTTAAATAGTACTTCTTAAAGTTTATAAAATATTTTTTTCATAATTTTTGGAACTCGTTAAGACGTAATTTTGAGGGGATCACAAATTTGCTACAGTAAAACGCAACGCTACATTAATCTGAAACAAACAAGGCCAAAGGGTCCACAAAAAGTTTAATTTTTTGAACATTTTTAATTTACTGATAAATTTAAATTTTAATGGAAAAACAATGAAACTTTAAAAAAGAACGGTTCATATTGATCTACTTTGTTAGTTCTTCAAATTTTGAATTGTAAAATTCATGAAGACAAAAATATCAACAAAACCATAATTTTTTGTGACCCTTTTTCATGAACCAACTGTTCCTTTTCTTGAAGTGTCATTGCTTTTTGATTTGATACTCTTTTTTTCTTCAGAAAAGATGATATTTAGTATGATAATTTGTTCATGAAAATGATTTCCAAAATAGTCACGTTCATCTCCATGATTTTTTAAATCCAATTTTGATAAAAAATTTTAAAAATCAAAAGAAAATTCGAGACTTTTTGTGGGACTTTTCATGTTAACCTATGGTTCCATTTTCTCAAGTTTTGTTGTGGTCTGATTACACATATTTTTTAGAAAAATTGATGAAATTTGTTATTTGTTATTTGTATATGTGCTACCAAACTTACTCGTGGTACCAACGTGACTCACAAGAAAGCGGAAATTTCAGGAAATTACTAGAATTCTTTTTGGTAATTGTTGGCTTTCACGATTTTCAAAATTTAAAAATTTCAGGAAATTTCATTTTTTTTAAATCATACCTTTTTGTAGACTCTTTCTATGAGCTAATGGTTCCATTTTTTGAATTTTATTGTGTTTCAATGTTCCATATTGTTTTTTTTTAAAAAGCAAAGTTTGTTTGATCCATGTACAACTAAGGTAGCAGGTAAACAACTAGCTATCCCTCTTGCAGGCTTCCTAGCAGGGGTGGATATGGATCGAATAACGTCATTACCATATCTGTATCCATATTTTTTTTGCGGATACGGATTCGGATACCTCTCGGATACGAATACGAATCAGATAGCATATCGAATACGAATACGGACTGAATATCTACTCAATTCGGTCAGGTACAAATATCTTACAACTTCAGCACATCAGCAAAAAACAAGCCAACATGCAAACATCAATCCCTTAGGCCTTAAATTAGTTTCAAGTCATTGATGCTTAGGAGCATGCGGTGCGTGTGTGTATATATCAAGCATCAGTTACAAAACAAGCAATAAGTACTTAATTAGCAACACAGTAAATATTTGTTCCACGCTCCACCATGACCACCATTACAATGGTTCAGTACTTAAGTAGCTAGCAACATAGATATTATATTAGATAGCACTTGTTTCACCATGACAAATTGACAATATGTAAGCAGCCATTACAAAAGCCAAAATGATTAAAGGAGCAAGAAGCCAAAGGGTAATAGCAATCTTCTTCTACCGGACCACTCTCACCAGCCACCATCTCCATGTTCTAGTCTTTTGTAGAGTTGCTTGCAGCACCTATAATATAAATAGTTGAGATATATATAAAATAAGAATTTAGAATACAACTGCAACTTTTGTATTTGTTATACCTTCTTCTACTACAACATCATCTATATCAAGGCCTGCTAATACTTTAATCATTGAGGTTACATCACTCTGGTCTGAAAAAGAGTCACAAATAAAATGTTAGGCTAGTCAAGACAACAGATTCACAATTGATTCTAAGCATAATTATTTATATGTCGTAGTGTTGAGTTTGCTCACCTTTTGTTGAATACCCAATCTTTAGTGCAAATCAAGGCTTCGACAACTTCAGGATCCAAACGGCTACGATATTTGTCAATTACTCTACCTACAACACTAAATGTTGATTCAGATGCAACCGTTGATGCTGGAATAGCCAAAACATCCCTTGCAACCTGAGCAAGAATAGGATAATTAATTCCCTGCGTCTTCCACCATGCCAAGAATATCAAAAAATTCACATTTAGGCCATTTCAACAATGGATCATCACAATATTTGTCCAAGTTAGACTTTACCTGAGCTACTTCAGATATATCCTTTAGAAAAGCACTTAGCTTTCTCCTTTTTGGCTCAACATCAGAATCCATTTCACTGTGAGAAGTATCAACATGAGGTTGCATGACATTGTTTAAAGGATTACTATATAGGGATGCATAGCAATCATACAATTCATGAACAACCCTTTGAAATCCATCTATCTCACCAATGCAAAAGTTGTCAGACATCTCCTTGTAATAAAACTCAACCACTTTCATCTTGTAGCGAGGATCTAAGAAGCATGTAACTACAAGAGCAACATTACTCATCTGCCAATATTTGTCAAATTTTTCCTTCGTAGATTAATTTTGCCATGCAAACAATATAGTTATGGCTGTCCTTAGTCCACTCAATGAGCTGATTAATTTCACTAAATTCAACAAAGAATAAATTGACAGTTGGATAGGAAGACCTAGAGAGAAGTTTTGTAACATTGTAAAATATCTTCAAATATTTGCACAACACACTTGCCTTCTCCCAATTATATCTAGATGGAGCACGATGACTATATTTTTCTGGATACAACAAAACAAGACTTTGGAAGACCTTTTTGTAGTAAAGAGCATCTACTAGCATTAAATATGTCGAATTTCACCTAGTAGATATATCTAGAGAAATATCTTACTTGTGTCTAATCCCATATCAGTTGCACTCTTCTGAAAGTTCTCCCACTGCAATGTTGAGCTCTTGACAACAAGAATTGATGAGTGGATATTGTCAATGACATTTGAAATCGTGCTCACACCATCTTTTGCAATGAGATTAATAATATGGGCAGCATAACGCATATGAAAAAACTTTCCATGGCATATCAGAGAATCATTGTTTTCAAGTGTGGAAACTATAGTTTGAACACAAACATTGTTTGCAGATGCGTCATCCAAGGTTAAAGCAAACAATTATGTTGAATGTTCCGTGCAGCCATTTTTCCCATAAATACAGTACTCAAATTTGCTCCTGAATGCCTTCGTTGAACATGCATAAAATTTATAATCCGCTTATGAATTTTCCAATCATCATTGATCAAATGGCAAGTTACACACATGTACCCCTTATTTTGATTAGAGGTCCATAAATCCATTGTGTAACTAAACCAGCAGCCAAGAAAGGAAAATTATTGAAAAAGATTATCCTTCTCTTTATTAAAGATATCTAGTACCCTTGCCCTAGTAGTTGTGCGACACTTGATAGGAAATGCAAGGCACAATGATCTGATGAAGTCATTCGTATATTCATGCTCACAATAGGTAAATGGGTACTCATGCATGATAATTGCTAAATGATACTTGCGAACACTAACTTCCTCATCATACTTCCAAGCACCTAAACTAGCTCCCCCTCCTAATGTATTCATTTTAAGTAGCCCTTGATTCTTCGCATTAGAATGTTTCATTTTGTAATAATTCCATAGACGTGATGTACCTTGACTACTATCAGAAATAAGAATATCTTTGTAGTACTTACAGTTAGCCATTCTTTTCTTGATAAATGCCTCCCTAGCTTTTCTTCAGTATATCTCTCGGTGAAGTGCTTCCAAATCTCTAAGGTTTTCTTATTTGGTTCTTTTTTCTTGCTTTCTTGGCTGCAACCTCTAAAGCTGATGCATTGGTAGGAACGTCACCACATTGCCGCATTAGTACCAACAGGACCATCCACCGTAGCAGCACCAACAGTAACACTAGCACTAGCACTTGCAGGCCTATTTGATTCATCTCCAAAATAGCTGATGATGTTGGAATCTACAAGAAGAATCAATAACAAAACAACATTATATAACTAACAAATCAACCAAGAGAAGAGAAGGCAACAAGCCAACTGTATAGATCAACAATTTGGATGCACGAACCTGGGGAATAGTCACATACGGAGGAACACCGTCGTGTGGAGTTGGAGCCTCAACAACGACCTATGGTGGGGATCCAGCGGCGGGAGACATTGAGGAGTGGGGACGGCGACATGTGGTGGAGGAGCGACGGCTGGAGGAGCATTGGAGCCTGGAGGTAGCGGCGGCCGGAGAAGCAGTGGCCAGCGGCCATTGGTCACTGAAGGGGGAGCGGCCACTGGTCTCTAGGAGGGAGACGAGTCGACAAGCGGTGACGGCGGTCGGAGGAGTTGCTGCGGCGGACTGCGGTGCAGCCAAAGGGGCGGCGCTAGAGGAGCGGAGGTCGACAGTGCAGGCAGCTGAATGGGGCGGGCGGGCGGAGACATTGGGGAGTGGGGACGGCGACCTGTGGTGGAGGAGCGACGACTGGAGGAGCGCTGGAGCCTGGAGGTAGCGGCGGCCAAAGGAGTAGTGGTCGGCGGCCATTGGCCACTGAAGGGGGAGCGGCCACTTGTCCCTAGGAGGGCTACGAGTCGATGAGCAGTGACGGCGGTCGGAGGAGTGGCTGCGGCGGTGCAGCCAAAGGGGCGGCGCTAGAGGAGCGGAGGTCGGCAGTGCAGGCAGCTGAATGGGGCGGGCGGGCGGTGGTCGGGGGCCAGCTAGGAACCCTAGCTTGGGGACTTGGGGTTGGGGATGAGACCACGAGTGGGGTATGGCCTGTGGCCTGTGGGCCGGGCGTGGTGGTTGAGGCTGACGGGCTGGGGGAGTAGGAGTGAGGCCGTACAGGACTACGGGCTGCTTATCAAATACGGATAGTATTCGTATTCGTATCCGGTCTTTTTTATGAAACCATATCCGTATTTGTTTGGGAAAAAATCCGTATAGTATCCGTATCCGTTTCCCATTCGGATACGGATAATCCGAATACGGATAGTCCATTTTTCGGATACGAATGTCGGATAATTCAGATTATTTGTATCCATTTTGCACCCTTACTTCCTGGAGTGTGGCTGCCTGGCGTGTGTGGCTTCTAGTGTCTTGCAGCTGCCAGCGCCACGTGGCTGGAGCACTGCTCCCACCGAGTGGGGTGGTGGGAGCCATGTGACTGTAATTGTTTTTTTCGGTGGATGCCACGTGTCAGCGCTAGGAAGCTCCCGTTGTGTGGGGTGGCGGGAGCAGGAGCTCCCTTCATGCGGGATGGCGAAAGCTCTGCTCGTGCGGCCGCCGCCGCGCTGGGTGGCTGGACCGAGTGTCAATCCGACAATTTTTCTTTTATGTGGATTATTCTATTAAATATGATTTATTAGTTGATTATTTCGGGTATTTTTCCACAATGGACTGGGTGGGTTGGGCTCAAGTTGGCTTATACAACCGAACAGAGTACGGGCCTAGTTTCCATGGGAATTGATTTTGATAGTGGAATAACTTACATATTTCATGGGTAATTATAACGCAACAACACGCATATATTTTTCTAGTATGATATACATCTCCATCATTGGATTATCACGTGTTTCCTGATTTCCACCGGCAGCGGACGGAGCACTATGGTCTGGGGTGCATTGGGGCGTGCGCCCCTGCTCTGTTGCATGCAGAGGACCGGGTAGTATGGATTCAAATCCTCTGACATTGTGTGGTAATGTCACGGTGCTACAGTGCCGTGACATTCTCTTTAAACCACTAGATCAAAAAGGAGAGGCCAAAATTCAACAGGCACTGTGCAAAAAACACTATAGCATGTGAACACTGTAGCAAAGCACTGTATCGTCTGCTTTTTTCCTATCCAGTACCACTTCATCTGGTTCATTCGTTGAGCATCTGATAGCTGAGATCATTGGAATGTGATGGTTACTGTAGCACCATGACATTCCAATTGGAATGTCAGGGGATATGGATCCGGGTAGTATGTATACGTATATTAGTATATATATGGCTATGGGCCAGTATAAATCACTAAAGCCTTAAGGCCAACGACCCAAAAAATTCCTCGGCTAGCCTCAAGTCCCTAATTCCAAAATCCCCAATCCCAAATTGCGAGAGGCCGAGAGCATAGGGCGGCAGCCGGCACTGTAGGGCGTGTGCATGCGACGGGGCGACAGGTTTCAATTTGAACGAAACTACGCATTGTATTATTATACGTGGTTTTGCAACGTATTTTTTTGGAATTGTCTGTTTACAAAGTTTATATGATCGGAATGATATATCGTGGGCTAGTCGCTCCCTTAAAATAATATAACTGTTACCGAAACTTTGGTTGTTTAGAGCATGTTAGCAGTAATATAAATATAAATATAAATAAACTGGACGAACTTTGAGAAACAGTTTAAAAACCCGGAGATGCATTCATCCCTGTTTACTCTTTCAGCTGGATTTGTTACTCTTCGACAGCTCCACGAGCTATATTCCTACGGCTCGACTACTCGACATGCCAGGATCCAGGTCAACCCAGAATCTGCGAGATGACGGCCACGCACGCAGTGTTATCACGGCCACTATCCATGCCACAAGCAGAAATATCCCTCCAATCCATCGAGCTCCTCGTGTCAAAAAAAATAAAAAAAATAAAAATCCATCACGTCGTGTTCCTTTTCACTGCCATTTGCCCTCGCACCCCCGTCGCCCCAGCTCCGTCCGCCGCCGCACAAGCACAACGACACGCCGACAAGACGCCCTCCCCCAAATCCCCTCCACTCCCTAGTCTCTACCGGCCGTGCCTCGCCTCTGCCTCCTCCAAGATCCGAAGCCGGGGCGACAGCCGCCGCCTCCCCGCCTTTCTGAGCTCTGCAAGAACCCGGCCGTGGCGGCGGCCGCGGCAGCAACGGACGGTGGCGGCGTGGGGTGCATGAGGAGGGCGAGCAGGTGCAGGGGAGACTGCGGGCTCGCGATTCGGAGCAGGAGCCGATGGGGCAAGTGCGGCTGAACCGCGCGTGAGCGGTGAGCGAGAGAGAGCCAGGGCCCGTCTGGTGTGTCTTGAGAGGAGAAAGAAAGAGAGAGGGAGGCTTCCGCTGCTGGCTGCAAGATGCAGAACAACGATTTCCGCAGGAAGGTTCGAGCTCGTACTCTCGCTTTCTTGGAATTTTTGATCTTGCTAGTTCGGATGGGATTTGATTAGGGAAATGGGTGGAAATGATGGTAAAAAAAAAAATCCAAAGATGAAAGATTAATCCAGGAGAGGCCCAACGGCCTAGAAAATTGCCTGGGCAGCCCTATAAGAACCCAGTTCCCTGCAAGGGAGTCAATCCCTTTTCATATTTGCCTTCTAAGTTTTGAAACAAAGATTTTCTGAATTGCATGGCTCATACAGTAACCCATTTTCTGAGCTGCCATCCATCTTTAATGCTACCTAGCTGCTATAAATCTTGCTCTTGTCTGTGTGCAGTCACATTCGACTGCAGAGCTGGTCAGGCTACCATGACATGGCATCGCAACAATAACCACATGCATCTTGCAAATGTTTGTGCATATAATGCACCACATCAGTATCCTCTTTGTTCCTTCATGCTTGTGATACCTCATATCTGCCTTGCACCAAACAGCAAAACCCATGTGTCTATACCATTTTGTCTCTTATCTTGCCCAATAGGCCGTTCATCCTTGAGACAAGAAGATGCCCTCTGGAGTGGAGGTAACCTCATCCTAAGAAAATAATGAATAGGACCCAAATCTGACATACAAAATTGCTCATTAAGACGAGTCTTGACAAAATTAATTAATTATGAATCATCACATGTAATGATCAAGTCATCGACATAGAGTAGAAGAAAAGTGCGACCACGAGGCGAGGTGTGAACGAACATCTTAGCATCATGACTACTAACTGAAAAACCAGCAACGTGATCATGTCATCGACGTAGGTCAGAATAAAAGTGCGACCTTGAGGTGAGGTGTGAACGAATAGCGTAGGATCATGATCACTAATTGAAAAAACTACCAGCCGTGTCCACTGAAGAAAAATGCTGAATACAAGCCCGAGGAGATTGTTGAAGCCTATACAAAGGATGACAAAGGGAAGAAAAATGCTGAATACAAGCCCGAGGAGCTTGTTGAAACCTATACAAAGGACAACAAAGGTGAATGATGCTACCTTCAGATACAAATTATGCTGGCGGAGGCCGCATAAAGACCTCTAAGAAAGGCATTTTCAACCTCAAGCTGATAGGCCACTGACGAACAAAATCCATAGCAAAAAGAGTTTTAGTAGTGGTCATGTGAGCTACAGGAGCATAGGTCTTATCATAATCAATACCATGTTCCTACCGAAAGCCATGAGCCACAAGGCAAGCTTTATAGCACTCAAGACAACCATTATAGCAAGTTAACCTTATAGACCCACTTGCAAGTGATGGGACGAGCGTGAGACGGAAGAGAGACAATCTCCCAAGGGCCAATACATTCAAGAGCAGCAAACTCCTCGGCTATCACATGCTGCCATTCAGGATGAATATCTAACATGATTAGAGGCTAGTTCAGTAGGAACAACACAACCAAAACTAAAACGCTTAAAGAGGTCGTATGGAACTACAATCATGAAAAGAGTATCAAGGTGAGGAATTGGCTATCTCGTCAGGAGAAGATCATGAGAATCCTCAACTATTTGCTGGCGGGGAGTGTACACGAAAGGCAAGGAAGAAACAAGATGAAATGGAGGTGGTGGTGGTGGTGTGGACACAGGAAGAGATGGTGGTGATGGAGGGGACATAGGAGGAGTTGCGTTAGGTTCGATGGTGCGTACTATACGCGTCGAGCTAGAACCTGACCAAGACGTCCGACTTTGACTTGGGCCTTGTTTGTTTCAGATTAAATTAAATTAAATTAAATGAAAATTTGTTATTTTTGTATAGGCCAAATGTTGTAATATTTTGTAGTTATTTTTCTGGGGTTTTAAATAGTTCTTGAAGTTTGCAAAATAATTTTTTCATAATTTTTTGAATTTTTTAAAATGTCTTTCGAGTGGGTCATAAATTTGCTACAGTAAAACTCAACTCAACATTAATCTGAAACAAACAAGGCCTTGGTTTAGGGTTGGCGGTTTTGCATGTTGCCTATTTTTGAAGTTTCTATGTTTAGCGTTGAGTAGCTTCCTTAAATAGATATTTCCCTGTTTAGTCTCATGTAACAATTGGCTATAAAAGCTGAGTTGAGAAATAAAGAAAAGGATAAGCAACGGGTGATCCGTTGCCTTCCCAAATCTTTATCTTATTCGTTTCTTCCTCACGCACGAACGCAGGGCGGCAAACTTTTTGCTGTTGTGCAATCTCACCCACGGCAGCGGCACTTGTTCGTCGCCAACCGAGGTTGACATTTAGACACCCTGTTTATTACTACGATCTCTGAAGCCGAGCTTGTAACAAGATGGCTTCAAGAGGAGATGACTTTAAAGGAGGAGATGACTCTACAAAAGGAGCACGAAGATGTGTAAGAGGAGAAGTGTCCGGGAATGTCAAGAAAGAAATGGACTCAATAGTAGAACTAAAAGTAGGACGAGGATAGAAAGTACAAGACTCATTAAAGGCGACAAATCCTCGTCCACACACTTGACCTAAAAAAGCGCACGACCGTTTGAGCAGTCAGCTTTGTGCGTTCAGGAGGAACTAGAAGAACATAACGCACACCAGAAGGAACGATTACTAGAATAGTTTGGTATGCACCCCAAAAGACACTACTGGAATGCCACACTTAAGGGCAGTAGTAGAGTCAGCTCAACCCAGAGATGAGAAGGATCAGATGAAGCAATTATGAGTGCACGAGTAGTCTCAAGAAGGTGTCGACAGTGAAGATTAATGAGATTGCAAGCAGTAGAGTTAGCTCAACCCAGAGATGAGAAGGAACAGATGAAGCAATTATGAGTGCACGAGCAGTCTCAAGAAGGTGTCGACGTTTGCTGTCAGCTACATTTTGAGCATGGGCATCAGGAGATGAGAACTAGGAGAGAATGTCTTGCTCAGTGAGAAATACGCGAAAAGCCCTAGATAGATATTCCCTAGCAGAATCAACTCGAAAGACATTAATAGGATTGTCAAATTGAGTACAAACCATGTTGGCAAATTTTTTATTAATAGATAAAACCTCTACAATGAGACATAAAGTGCATCAAGTGTGGTGAGAAAAATCATCTATAAAAATGGCATAATATTTATAACCACTTTGTGAGACGAAAGGGGTTGGGACCCAGACATCAGAATGAACAAGATTAAATGGACAAGCTGATATAAACTCACTAGAAGGTTAGGTGAGTTGCACCTACTTGCCAGGATCCGCCGCTCCGTCCTGCCGTGGGATCCTTTTTGGCAGCATCGGGGGATCAAGACATGGTGGACAAGGGAGCTCGCTAGTACGAAATTCCCAAAGACGCTGTCCGCATATATGTTGGGCCCAATCCTAAAAGTTGAGACCATAAAAAATCACTGAGGAGCGAGGAAGAGAAACGTTGCCCTTTTCTTTCTTTATTCTCTTTCTTTTTCTGCCGATGCAGCACTCGCGCCGGGGATACGCGAACTGTTAGATGTGTATTGGGCTTGTGTATTGGGCTGTGTATATGGACCTGGCCTGTCCTTTATTGTATTAGGGTTTTCTAGCCTTCTTCCCGTTTTGCCCTTGTACTCTGTATATATACTGGCCCTTTGGCCTCTAGATGACTACAAGTGCTATTCCTAACATGGTATCAGAGCGGGTTCTAGGGTTAGGGTTACCTCTCGTCCCCTCGCCGCCGCCGATCCTTTAACATCGACTTTGCCGTCTTCTTGGTTTTGTCGCTTTTGGCCTCGTCCTGGCCCCGCCGCCCCTATCTGGCCCTTGTTCGTCGATCTGTCTGTATCCGCCGCCGGGATGCATCGCCATCGGGGCCGCGGCCATCCTTGTTCGCTGTTCACCATTGCCAGGGATCCGGTGAAGCATGAGCTCACCAAACATATTGGTGTTGATGCTTCTTATATGAGATCACAGGCTCAGGAGCATGTTGTGGCTCTTCAGTATGTGCCTTCAGCAGATCAGTTGGCAAAGATCTTCACAAAGGCATAGACTCGACAGCATCATTATTTTTGTCTCTCCAAACTCAGTGTTGTTGATCCACCATGATTCGTACTCAGTTTGACTCCGCTATTCGTGTTTTTCGAGCTGACTCTGCAAGGGAGTATCTTTCTAGGCATCTTCGTAGTTTTCTCGTAGTACAGGGCATTCTGTCTCAATTCTCTTGTCC
>SPJY01012906.1:0-14861 GCA_005191435.1 Raddia distichophylla
GTGTGCAAAACAGCCTTCCAAAACATTGAGGGGTGTTATTTGCACCTTTTTCACAGTTTAGGGGGGTAGAATATCTGGTTTCATAGTTCAGGGAGGTATGTAGACGAATGACTATAGTTCAGAGTGTAATATAGACTTTTTCCTATATATAATCATTATTTATTAAGGCATATGAAAATCTCATGTTAACCCGCTATATTGTGTAACACATGCATGAGCAATGCCATCGACTAGCATGGCCCTGAAATAACCACAGAATGAAGTAAATCACAATCAGTGTTTGATTCCGTATGGAATAGAACATGAGCAATGCTACAAAATAGCATGACCGTGAAATAACAATAGCGTCAAGAAAAATAAACTGTCTTTATAACATTATGGGCGGCTCTTGTACGTACTGATCCAAGCGCATGTACAATCTAGATTTTTTTTTTTTAAAAAAAAGCTACAATCTAGATTCAAGACCTCTAAAATAACAGAAAACATTTCACTCTGTAAGGTATGCTGAATCTAGGATCTAAAAGGGCTTTGTGATTTTAAAAACCGTCGATTAAATACAGTTGCGGTTAACAAATTAAGTCATCTACATGCATATGAAAATGTCGAATTAGTTTGCCTTCGTGTCGTCGCAGTAGTCGCAGTATATAGAGTTACTACCTGTAAGGAGTAACGAAGCACAACGCAAAAAATATGCACTGAAGTGTGAGGTGGGTAGCCAGCCAGGCACACGGTTGGCCGTGGCATGTTGGAACCCCGTCTGATAGATAAAATCAAATCCTCGTGTGTATGGTCTTAACAGATCATAACTACTACACGCAATGCAACAGAGTGAGGTTCACTCCCAATAAATTACATAACCATCCATACGCGTCCACATGCATTTCCTATACATAAACACCTATACGCGTCCACATACATTTCCTATTTATGTGTAAAATCATGGTAATTGTTTCTCAATGTTCCTATGTTTTAGAAGGACAACCGAGATAAGATCCAAATTTAAGACAAAAAACAACTGTTTGCATTTGTGCACTAAAAAAACTTTTGCACCAAATAATTTTCCAGCAGATATATACCAAATGACAACTATAACCCTCATGGTATTATCGCCAGTTAGATCATGAGAAATGAACGGGCCACCGTAGTATAAAAAAAATAAAAACCATCTCGCCAGTTAGATCATGAGGAATGAACGGGCCACCGTAGTATTAAAAAAAGGCCACCGTAGTACAAAAAAAATAAAAACCATCTCAGGAATGAACGGGCCACATTTATTTTAGTGTACAATCAAAAACTACATTTTAGTGTACCGTCAAAATACTACAATTTTAGGGTACCATCAAAATACTTCAGCATCAAAAGCTAATGGAGGCGGCGGAAGGAATGGAGTCAATCGCTGATTGTCACTTCCACCTCCACGCCAGGTTCAATCGTGATAGATGTGATCTGCTTGACCACATCTGGAGAACTAACGAGATCAATGATCCTTTTATGGACCCTCATCTCGAAACGATCCCACGTGTTCGTACCTGTCCAATGCATGAGTTTCATGTAAGTTCTGAAAAAATAGTTGTGAAAAACTAGCTTCAAACAAGTAAAACAAGAACATTTGAATAAATAAAGAAAACTGAGAGACATAAGAATCTCAGGAATAATAAAAACCAAGAAACTGCAAAGAGAAGAAAAAGTAACAGGGGCTGAGCATCAGTTTTAAAAAGCTCGATTTTGAGACATCATATATCAGTAGAAAATACATGGTGTCATCATCTGCTTAGTCCATTCACAAAACATTTCTTCTATTCTGCAAGAACATAGTTCTGGCCCCCAAAGATTACTCCAAAATGTTAAACACCTCCAGGTAACCACACTTTATCATCGGTTGCCATTTTAAAAAATGTATATCAGTGCAAGTAACATAAACAAAAAACTTAGCACAACGGAATAGGATAAACATAAAATTGCAATCAAAAGTGGCAAAAAATTGATCAGCTCCAGAGTTTGAGCTAACAGAACAGGTGGCACACACAATTTATCATTCATCAAAGTATAAACAGCCAAAAGATAGCAGAGGAATAAGTCATTTTATATTACCTAATAAAAAAGAAAACAAATTGGACAATAAATATCAAACATTGCATTGGCCAACCATCAGTTTTAAAAAGCTCGATTTTGTATTCTTCAAAAAATTCAGTAATAAATTACTTTAGCATCATTTGGCCAGTCACCATCCACAAATATGTGCCCCCAAGCTTAGGTCAGATGAACAAGCCCATAGAAAAAAAGGATTTTTTGCATGGGTGCCATTATAAAACAACAATTTCATAGAAATGCCTTTACAAAACGCGATTTGATTTAGATGCCATGCTTAAAAGAGAAAAAATCCAGCACAAATTCATACGTTTTAGCTACACATGCCATGGTTAAAAATTCAAAATATACACATAGAAAAACAGAATTATTTCAAGAGAATACAATCACTAAACATGCATAGAATCTAAGTAACAAACAAGTACTATGCCTGTAAGTCATGGAACAGGGATCTCAGCACCTATCAAATTCTATGGGAAACTGAAAACAAAGGTCTACTATGACTAACAGCAATAAACAATACCAACACAACATAAAAAACAATACCATTAATCCTCATAAGATAGGCCCAGCATTAGTTTCAAAAAGCTCGGTTTTAAAGACTTCAATGATGTGGCATCTCAGTGGCATCTCCAGGTAACATCACACGCTCAGCCTACCAGTTAACATGTAAAGCCCCAGCTCTCACCTCAACTACATTACCGCGCGAATAACCCAACTGCTCCTATTTATCCCTATATGAACAGACCAGTAAACTCACGCTAAGCATCAGTTTTCAAAAACTCATTTTGTTGAGACATCAGAGGCCCCAAAGAGATCTCAGTTGATGTAATGTTAGCATCATCTGTTCAGCATGTAAACATCATCTATAACCCCTCAACAACTAATAAGAAAAACCAAACCACTTCCTGACACACTTCCAACATTACTACAACTCTACGACATTAGCACAAACATGGCAGCAAACTAGACAAACAGGGTCTCCAATATCGTTAGGGGGAAAAAAGGTCACCTTCGCCACAAGGAGACTTCCTGGTGGTGATGTGGAGCACCTTGGTGGGCATCCGCACGGGGCCCTTCACCTTCAGCAGCTTGTCCTTGGCACCCTTTACGAGATCGGCGCAGACTGCTCACGGAACACGGGATAGTCAAATCAACGCGGCACACAAACATCTCCGAGAATTAAAATGGAACGGCCAGAGATGGGATGGATCATGGGCGTGTACCTTTCTCGAGGTTCTTGACGCTCTTGGAGGAGAGGGTGATGCGGATCCTGTGCTGCACCTCCTGCGCGCCCTCGAACCCCGCCTTGCCGGCCTTCATCGGCGGCGCGTACGCCTCCGTCGCCATCCCTCGTCGAAGGGGAAGAGGTCGCGGACTAGGGTTTTCGCCTTGTGCAGGGAAGAGGAAGGTGGCGGCGCGAGTAGGTCTAGGTTTCTCAGCACGGCAGGAGGCGGGGTTTATATAGATGCGGTAGGTAGGAGGAGGGGGCCGAGTGGCCGTTGGATCGTATGGTGAGAGCGATCTGACCGTTCAATTGGGACTTGCGCTTGCAAAGAGGGAACTTTGTGCTGTGCGCATGACAGTGGGCCCAAGCCCAATATCAGATCATACTACCTCTCAAATAAAAATCAGATTCATAGTTAAAGTGCAGATCGCCATCTTGAGCTTCCATTACAAAGCGGCTTCAATTTATCTCTTTATGATGTTTTATTTGTTCCAAGTGTAAAGAGAAACTTAATTTCAGTCTCTATTTTGACTAAAACTGGTTATTCATGTGAGTTTATTGACACTAAGTGCCTTATTAAGTAAAATAATGATATAATTGGTCTTGTCTTTGGGCAGGACAAACTTTATTTACTCTACATGAATGGTTGTGTTATGAATGTGCACAGTGTTGCGAGTAAGAAAAATGAGGCGTCATCGAAATTATGGCATTGTCGCTTAGGCCATATTTCTAGAGGAAGAATGAAACGTCTCATTAAAGAAGAGATACTCCAACCCTTAGATTTTTTCTGATGTTGCAATGTGTAGATTGCATTAAAGGTAAATTCACTAAAAGCATTAAGAAAGAAGCCCCTAAAAGTATGAGTCTCTTAGAACTAATTCATACTAATATTTGTGGACCCTTTTCGGTGACATCAATTGATGGTTATGATTCTTTTATTATATTCATTGATGATTTCTCTTGCTATGGTTATATTTTCCCCATACGCGACCGTTCTGAGTCACTCGATTAATTTAAGATCTACAAAGTTGAAGTAGAAAATTAGCATAATATAAAGATCAAAGTGATGAGATCAGATCGTGGAGAAGAATATTATCGGAGACATGCTCTTTATGGGCAAATGCCCCGGCCCTTTGCAAAATTTCTTGAAGAAAATGGTATAGTTGCTCAATATTCTATACCTGGAGAACCACAGCAGAACGGTGTGGCAGAGCATCGCAGTCATACCCTTATAGATATTGTACGGAGCATGCTAAGTCATTCTAGTATGTCTGTTGGATTGTGGATAGAGGCATTAAAAACGGCTGCCCACATACTTAATAAAGTACCTAGTAAGTCAGTGCCCAACCAAGACACCTTATGAATTGTGGACTGGGAGTAAACCAACATTAAATTATTTAACGGTATGAGGCTGTCGTGCAGAAGCCAAAATATTTAATCCTCAAATAAAGAAATTAGATCCTAAGACAGTGAGTTGTCATTTTATAGGATATCCAGAAAGATCCTAAGACCGTGTCACTAAATTTATTGGAACGAGACACGCTGTCTTTTTAGATGACAGTGAAATCAGTGGGAGCTCACAAGAGAGAAAGGTAGACCTTGAGGAGATTCAGCCTTATGTTTCATCACCAATGATCCAAGAGAGTGTTCTTCCCATTCCTCAAGTTTTGCCTTAACTTGTGGCAGGAGGAGCTGTGCCTGTAGTCGAAGCTCTTAATGAACCTAATGATCAAATAATTGAGGAAGTGTCCCAATAATCTAATGAAACTCAAGAAATTCATGTGGCCCCTAATAAACCTCTACAGCCTCCACAACCGCTAGTGATCCCTGATGAACCACTTAGAAGATCACAGCGAGTGAGAAGGTCTGCTATACCAGAATATTATGAAACTTTCCTGGGAGAGGATATTGGGAAGGTAAATGACCCCACCTCATTTAAAAAAGCTATGACAAGTGAACATTCATCCAAATGGCTTGAGGCCATGGAAGATGAACTAAATTCTATGAGCTCTAATAAAGTCTGGAATTTAGTAGTATCTGATGGCGTCAAAACAGCGGGTTGTAAATGGGTCTACAAAACTAAACATGACTCTAGGGAATATAGAAAGCTTGTAGCAAAAAGTTTTACACAGAGAGAAGGAATTGATTATAATGAAACTTTTTATCATGTCTCAAAGAAAGACTCATTTAGAATAGTCATGGCATTGGTTGCTCATTATGATCTAGAGCTACATCAAATGGATGTCAAGACTGCATTTCTCAATGGTGACTTGCATGAACAAGTATTTATGGTACAGCATAAAGGTTTTGTTGTAAAAGGTAAGAAACATTGTGTATGTGAACTTTTTATCTATGGACTTAAGTAACCGTCTATACAATGGTATTTTAAGTTTCACGAAATAATCATAAAGTTTGGATCTATGGAAAATGAGGTGGATAATTGCATATACATTAAGATTAAAGGTGAAAAATTTATCATCTTAGTGCTCTATGTGGATGATATTCTATTAGCAAGCAGTGATAAGAATATGCTGCATGATACTAAAGAATTTTTATCCTCTAAATTTGATATGAAAGATCTTGGTGAAGGCTCGCATTGAGATACACCGATATAGGTCTAAAGGAGTACTAGGATTGTCTCAAAAATAATACATTGACAAAGTACTTGAAAGGTATAATATGAGTAAGTGATCTGCCACGCCTGCTCCAATAGTTAACGACGATAAATTTGGATTATTTCAAAGCCCAAGGAATCAATTAGAATCAAATCAAATGAAAATGATTCCTTATGCTTCTGCTGTTGGAAGCCTAATGTACGCGCAGGTCTGTACGCGTCCAGACTTGGCATTTGTTATCGGGATACTTGGCAGATTTCAGTCTTGGAGGAGAGGGTATGACAATCTATGAATGCATCGTCGACAATGCAAACAGAAATTGTGGCATGTTATGAAGCAACTGGGAAGGCCGTATGACTTAAAAATTTTATCCCGGGACTGAAAGTGATGGACAGCATTGCTAGATCACTCTCTTTATACTACGATAACAAAACCACAGTTTTCTATTCGAGTAACAACAAATCGAGTGGTGCTGACAAGCACATCAATATTAAATATCATGTTGTGAAAGATAAGATTTAGGACCAAACTATTAAAATTGAGCATATTAGTACTAAGTCAATGCTCGCGGATCCGCTCACTAAAGGCTTACCTCCCAACTTATTTAAAGATCATGTTGCCGGCATGGGTTTAAGGGAAAGTTTTTAAATAATGATCCTAGACATAGGGGCATAATAATCAGTCAACACCCGTTAAGACTAAGCTAGTGTTCTATCGAAGTGGTATGGTGGACTATGGGTACCGGAGTTTCACTGGAATTTTCTTTAGCTGTTGTAACACATTGCTCTAGATTGCTGTCCACTAAGAATGGATACATTATAATGGCCTTTCGAACAAGTGGGAGAATGTTGGCTAATCTTTAGGCTGTCAAGGAAAAAATCCCACCTAACCTACCATAGCACTCATCCCCTAATCACGCCTATTTCCTTACTACTCCACACAGGATTTAAATCCGAATTAATGCATTTAATTGTTTTGATTACGCGCAATGATCGGAGGCTTTTTCCATCCCGTTGGACTTGCCCCAAGTCTCACCAACGCAATATAAATAGGGCAGCCGACTATGTGAGAAGTGACGATTTCTCACATAGATCTCACCCCCTGAAAATTTCCCGATCATCACCGCGTTGGGAGAGGTCCGAAGGGTTGTCCCTGGCTAGTGCAGGTGGTGTCCCGAAGGACGATGCTACCCACAAATTCATCCCCAACGAACTGATTCAGTGGCACTAATGGCTTCGATGAACTTCGATCAGTAAGTTTATTCTGCATAATCTAGGTGATCTTGTTTTAGGATAAGGCTCAGTTTAAATCACAAACAGTAAGATCTAACATGAGCATGAGCAACAACGGCGGCAGAGGCTCCCGGGCGCCGCAGCAGAGGGCCGGGTACAGCCCGGTGTCGAGCTGCAGCGGCGACCGGACGCTGCCGCCACCACCAGGCGGCCGCGGCAGCAAGGTGGCCTATGCTTGATCTTGGCATGCATGATGCGCATCGTGCGATTGCTGACTTGCTGTTGTTGCCATACGTGTTAGCAGGTGCTCGTGACTTCGTAACCAATTGTTCTCTACGGGTTGGATTTAATTATCGGCCCTTTACTCCGTTACTCTTGTATAGTGAGTGTGACGGCGCATATGACTTTAGATAAGATTAGCAAAAATGTCTGTGCGTTGCAACGGAAGAAATACTGTCCACTTGTCAGATTGAAAGCTTGAGACCCCTCTTATTCATTTATCCAATAGCCATCTACAAAAATTAGTAATTCAACCTCACTTCAATAGTCACACGGCATTCTCTTCATTTGTGCTTAGCCGAATTCCTGCAAAATAGAGCTGGCCATATGGGCCGGTCCGGCTGAACCGAACCGGACCGGCCCGTACTGTTCATGAACCAGGCCGACCTGGTTCGGTAAATCGAACCGAATCTGGGCCGGCACCTCGGCCCGTCGAGCCGGCCAGGTTCGGTTCGCATAGTAGCGGCCCAGTTCGGTTCGCCACTGTTATATATTTATTTAATTCAATATATGTATTTCTATATATATTTTCTTTAATTTATAATGTATAATTGTGAAATATAATGGTTTTTCTTAATTTTTATATATATTTTTAAATAAGATAAACCGATAAATAAAAAACCTGGCCGGCCCGGTTCGGTTCGGTTCACTGTGCGAACCGAACCTGGGCCGAAACCCCGGCCGGTTGGCCCGCTTCGTACAGTAACCGAACCAACCGGGCCCGAACCGAACCGAACCGGGCCGGCCCGTTGGCCAGGTCTGCTGCAAAACAACAAAGGCGCAACAAATGGCAGACAACCAAGTATATGTCAATCTGCTCTATCATCAAATCCTTTAAAAATTCAAGGGGTGTGAATGACACACATGTCTAGAACAGAAAGTGAAACATCTATATTTTGATAAGAACACCGTACCAGGATCAAACTTCGATTTAGTTCAAATTTCACCATAAATGTCATTAGTTTTCATATAGTGAAGACTTCAACAAATAAGGGGTGTAATTGTGCAAAGTTAACTAAAAGTCACTTCAATATATTGTGATCGGACAGTGCTAGAGGGCAGTGGGCAGATGACGCCCATGGCGGACAAAAAAAAAGAAGAAACCCATTTTCAAGGTTCATGACAGATCATAAAATTACTATTAAAACTACATGGAACACACACAAAAAATGGAGGGAAAAAAATTAGCAACTTCTAGATAATTCAAGGTTCATGATAGTCCACAAAAGGATGCCACTCTGCATCATCACAACCCAGTGCAAATCACTCGTCTATCATGTAGCTGCATGAATATCTCTCAAAACCTGAATGAATATTCCAAATAAAATTAAAATTAATGTCTGCTAGTGATCATCCTAAACCAAACCCACAACTGCTATGTATGAATGATGATTAATCGTAACTCGTGCATGCTCAGCTGCTGTAACATTTGAACATCCAGATCCAGCCATGACCAATTTAACTGATGTATGATCATACACAAAAGTTTAAAACTAAAACAATGAACCAGATTGAGGACTGTTCAAAAATTATACTCCTGATGGCTCATAGAACAGTTTCCACAAAATTCATTTAACCAAGAATTGACAATCTACAGGAGTCAAGAGTAGAGCTGAATATTTAAAATATCCAAACCTGCTCAAATTCATTTGATTAGTCTAAAGAGGCTTGCAACACTGGAAAAAGAATGAATACTAACAACAGCATGAACTTTAGGGGGTTTTTTTAATGCAAATAAGGTCCCTTGCTTCACTATGAAGCAGTAGCTAGCTCGAACAACCACAAATTAATACTTACCAATAAGTTCGAAGGAGTTGATTAGACTTTTGGGCAGCCATTTGCCACCAAAGCCTCAACCTAAGTTGGTGGAATAATCAGAATAAGAAAACTCTTGGTGAAATCACATGCACAGCATCTTCTACAAAATATTTGATATGATGGAATGCAACGTTCATTTGCTTCAAAAATCACTTATTTGTGGACATCATGGAACAGTTGAAAGCAAGCAGTACCTCGACGCCGATGTCTAGGCCCGTTGACTGACGTGAAGGCCAACCTGATCTCCGCTCAACTGCCTGGCGTCGTCGTCATCGAAGACCAAATTCATGTATTCATCAAAGCCCTACAAAACATGGTACAGTAAGTAAAGAAAAGAATGTTTGTTTAAAAGTCTACATTGCTTCTGCACTTAATGCAATGAGAATAAACCAATAATGTATGACTAGTACAATGCCCGTGCTCTGCCACGAACCATAAAGGGATTAACGGAAAACATAGTTCATAGAAAAAATATATAAGCATAAAGGGTGATTTATAGAAAAGACATTATTCATGAACTTATTTTAGATCGAGTGTATGACACGTGAGGTAATGTAGCTTGGATCGTTTAAATCGGGTCAAAACATCGGGAATACTTTATCCATTAGCCCATGCTTTGCTACAAACCTTTAAAAAAAAGGATACATAAATGATAAACAAAACAAAAAAAATTAGAACATTATGTGACATAAAAACTTTTCTAATTTTAATGTGTGAGATCACCATACAAACATCATTCCTGAAAAATTCCAATAGTCAATGCAAAGAAGTAAAATTTAGGTGAAGTGAACATGCCGTCCTATACCATGTTGTATATGTTTCAAGGAAAAAAAAGATTATCCACAAGGCTCTTTTTAACGGTAGAGATGATAATTAGGGACAAAAAAGACTTCATGAATCCACTGCATCTTTGGTGTTGCGGTTTAGGGGATAGAAAATAAAGAACAAACACTGTGCTCATGAACAGTACAGGGCCGATGCCCAGTCGTGGAATTGAAGGGATAAAATCCCCGAATCCCTTGTCTCATCCCCCCAGCCAAGTACTGGAGGGAGAAAAGAGAGAGGGAGAGAGAGAAAGGGAGGGGTAGAGAGAGAGCAACCAGGAAGGGAGAGAGTGAGGAAGGAGGGAGAGAGAGGAGGTGAAGGATTGGGATGTCGCCTAGAGGGGGGAGAGAATAGGCGTTACAAATTTTCAACCTTTTAAAGCACGACGAAAAATAATATCGGATGTTCCGATGTTGATATCGAATAGTCCGATATGGATACCTGTACTAAAATCAAATCCACAACACAAGAGGGAGTAATAGCACACGACAGTGCTAGCCAACAACAAGTGTAAGCACAAATCAAAGTAAATCAAGTTAAAGGGCAAGTGGGGAACCAAAAGTGAAGTGGAGACACGAAGATTTGTTTTCGAAGTTCGGATCCTTGAGGGGATCTTACGTCTCCGTTGAGGTAGGCTCGGTCACACTTGAGCCCGGGTCTCTTTCAACCCTTCCCTCACCAAGGTCGCACCAAGACCCCCCGGTTTCACTCCTTGATTCCTTCCCTTCTAGAGGCAGAATCGGCATTTACAAACTTGCACGGCTCACCACACAAAGCACCGGTGGCTCGTGGTCGACTCCTAACCGTCTAGGAGTCCTCAACCTCCAAGAGTAACAAATGTACACAAAGAACGAACTCGGAGATGAACTCAAGTGCTCAAAGATCGACTTCTTCTCACTTAGCACTCACACCCTCTCCCAACTCTTCTAACAAAGAGGATCACTTAGATCTAGAGTGGAGAGGGTAAGAAACCCTAGGTTGCTTGGAAGTTCTGCTCAAAAATGGTGTGTAAGGCAAAACTTGCCCGTGGGGAAGAGGGAGGCCCTAAATAGCCTCACACAGAAAACTAGCCGTTTGAAGGCTCACAGATATCGGATAGTCTGATATTAACATCGGAATGTTTCAATATTTTCGGATCTGGAGACAGAGAGGGGTCAATCGGAACATTCCGATCCAACATCGGATAGTCCGATACAGCACACAGCTATTGACGGAAACAGACGTAACTTTTGACTCCGAACTCCGATTTCAGTGATCTTGGGCTCTACGGAAAGCTAAGAACAAGGGCTACACAACCCACATGGTCTCACTGCCTAACTCCCAAAGGATAGGAGCAGCAACCATAAAGGAAGCCACGAAAGACCTAAATATCCCACTTTCCGACACCACCAACACTCCTCTCTCTCTCTCAAAGATTGATCACTTGAGCACCTGAGACATATCTAAGACATTCAACGTTGCATCCCTCTTAATAGTACAGCAATCCTTAGACTCAACTTATAAATAAATCCATACAACCTTTAGGAGAAACCACTTGCCGTCTTCTTTCTTTATTTTGAGGTTCAACGATGTTGTTAGTCTTAAACACCCTTGATATATTGTGTATGATGGCCTTTACTAAATAATTGATGGCGTTTTCGTCTTGTCAACCTTGACTTGATTCACCTCATGCGACTCTCGTCCCATTCGACTTTGACTCGATCATCCTCCTCGACGATCATCCCGTCAAATCGACCTTGACTTAGTCCTCAACTTTTGGTGACATCGTCGTCTTGTTGACTTCGACATAACCGTCATTCTTCAATATACATTGGTCATCACACAAACTCATAGGACCTAATTCTTTTCAAATCACTCGTAAAATACATTAGTCCAAAAGCTCAATAAATATGAATCAATTTGATATTCGTGAGCGATTAAGTGTCCAAGTGTTTCACATAAAAAGCACAACATAAGTGGAAACACTTGGCACAAAAAAGGGTCTCTACTAAGTGCATCATAATAAATATGTGTTTGATCTACATGCACTAGAGAGATGATTTAATAATCACAACTTCACTTAATGATGCATATGGGAATAGTTTCAAGACTTACACATGTGCAAATTCATATTTAAAATAAGAGAGAAGTTGCAAACTAATCTAGATTAAACTTCACTAAATTAAGTGCATGTGAGAATATTCATGGAAAGCCCACATGCATAAAGCCATTTAAACACAGTGAAGTTTATCTAGTGCATAAACTAAGATGATCACTAATACATAGCATATAAAAGATCTTATCTAATATGCAACATGTTCATAATATATTTATGCTCAAATAAATACAGCAATATATGACGAGCATAAATCTAATCAACCAATAACATGTGCTTACACAAAATAGTTGCATACATCAATTATAAATCCATCTTATTTGCATAAATGAGACTACGAAAGATAAGCAATCAAGTGTGTTAGTCTTATTGGAATGATTAGCATAAGACATACCTTTTAGAATGAATAGTTTGTCCACTCGACATATATGATTTTTCTCTAAATATGATGAGACTAAAGCAATCTTGACAATAAACATATTAGTCTCATAACAATAAGCATATTTGAGTATGTCATTAAATAAGCATTAAACCAAGCATTGTCATTAAATGTGTTTGTCATTAATCACCAAAATCACACAAGGTCACTTGCACTTACAGGAGGCGGCTGGGGGAGGAGCTCCTGTGCGGTGCAGGCAAGAGGCGACGCTCTGGCGAGGGGCGGCGTCGGCGGCATGGCGGCCGGGGGCGGTGGGAAGGCGGCGGCGCTGCGGCAGCAGGGCGGCGGCAACAACCGGGCGACGTTGGGCTGCTAGGCAGGGCGGCGGCACTGGGAGGCGGCGCTAGGGCGGGGTGAGGGGTGGCTCCGGCGGCGGCATCCCGAGGCGGCGCGAGGCTTCGGGCAACGGCGTCTCCCGGTGGCTGGGACGGCGGCTCCCGGTGGCTGGGAGAGTTTCACGCGCGGCGGGGCTCGGGCCGGCGTCGGGGACGGCGTCGGGGAGGCGCGTCGGGCCGGCGGCGGGCGCGTCATGGACGGGGAGGCCGGCGGCGGGCGCGTCGGCGTCGGGGACGGGGCGGCCGGCGGCGGGCGTCGGGTGGGGGGGCGTGGGCGCGTGGGTGGCGGCTGCCGGCTAGGGCTAGGTGGGGGAGGGAGGGGAGCCGGGAGGGGGCATCGGGCACTTGGGCTTGGGTGCTGTGCTGGGCCTGGGTCCGCTCCTGCCGTTGGATGGATTTGAATGGTCTGGATTTGTTTGATGAGCCACCACTCATCACCACAAGGTGCTTTTTAGGAGTAGAGATAGAGATAATTGATAATGATACATCATCTTACACGTGTGAAGTCAAAGGCACACATTTACGGTTGTAAACAATATTATTATTGAGTAAACGTTACATCTGCTCGATCAAATGCAATCTTCTGAGAAAATATTAAGGACAGTATAGTCTGGCACACATGAAGACATAAATGAAGACATAAAATATACTTAAAGCACAGAGCCAGGAAAAAAAGCACAAGCATTTGTACTGGCAGCCACCTTCTTTCAAGTAACCGTTGCCAATTTAACGGAGTTTTTCATGCTGAAGGTTAAGGGCAACATTTTCTATTGTCAGACGCACAGAAGTTCAACTAAAAATCTGGTGCCCCAATGCATTATGACACACTCGATAATGACACTTCTGTTCCATCTAATATGTGATAAATGAATAATATTGTATTTGAGTGATGCCATATGAAAAAGGGCGTATATTCAAACGCACTAACATAATTGTTAGAACCCACTTCTACACCAGCTCAAAATTTTCAACACATCATGTGGATACAACAAGAACATGGATGTTCATCTTCACAGCTATTGTACAAAAACAATATTTTGGGACTCAACAAAAGTGCTCTTCCTCCGAGAAAATGTATGTATAATCATAAAACGTTACAAATCTTGTCTAGGAGTTTCCAAGACCCCAAACAGTACAAATATGGAATCTCGGTGAATGTGATGGCAATTTTAATTCCTACTTCAAGCTTAGTTGCATATAACGAAATTACGAGCAGCAACCTCAGCCCTGCCGAGATTACCATCTAACACCTCAAATTTTGCCTTTAACAGGGAGCCAAACACTTCTAAAACAAGTTCAATAAGTCCGATCCTACAACGAAGCCCTCTCATCTTCCATACCATCAAATTCTTTCTGGTAAAACTACCGGACATCATTTCAATGCATGACAAGATTAAAATTAAGAACAATTGTTTCTGGTAAAAGCACCAGACATTGTTTCAATGTATAAAAAGGTTAACCTAAGAGCAAACAAAATGTTATTTTTCCCTCCGGTGTGTCCTTCTCTTTAGTGAGGGCGATCAGGGAACTTACAATGATCCTGCCTTCAATCCAGGTCCTTCTGCTCGAAGAGCCAGATCTGGATGCGCGCTTTCTACTCCACAACCACACGGGGCAAAGCGAGTAAGAAATCCAGGAGGGAACAATCCGCAAGAAACACGAGGGAGAAGAGAAATCGAAGGGAGCGTACACTCTGGAGGAAGCGGAAGATGAGGTTGATGGGCTGGGTGCCTGGGTCATAATCCGCTGCACCTTGGTTGACACCATGGCGGGCACAAGTTAATTACATGCACTGATGCACCTACATACGTACGTACATGCACGCACGCGACGTACATGCATGTGTTTTGAGACGACGGAGATGAGCCCGGCACTGGCTTCTCTGTATTTCTGAGGTGTGTGTATAC